>CAKAOH010022836.1:39119-154111 GCA_916701665.1 Sebastiscus tertius | reverse complement strand
CACAGCTGTATCTCTACTACATAACCCAAAGTTGTTATAAACTCCATATATCACTTGCACAAGATGTTCAGGAGCTTTTGCAACAGGTCTGACTGAATGAGTTACAGATGAGTGGAGCATAAAGTCATATGAAATTAATACAAGTAAAAAAATGACTATCCTGTGGATATTATGTAGCATGGCCTTTACAAGATCGCTGACCATTTAATCAAACTTTAAAGTAATAATCTTGAAGATGTGATGATCTATCGCTGAATGAGGTGACACAATGGTAACTGAGCCTATGGCCCACTGATGAAAGCCCTCTACTGCAAATGCCCTTGCATTAAAAATCTGAAATTACAGTGCATGTCTACAAAAATAAAATAAAAGTGAAAAACATTTACTGTTTGTACAGTAACATACTGTATATTTCCACAATGACACTAGATAAGGCTGGTGACTACATTACGTAAATACTACAAATGCCCTTGCATTTGCAGTATTATGAATTGGGTTTCTGTGGCAACACAATTACCGCTTATCGCCATAGGTGCAACGAAAGAGAACAAAACAGAGATCTTTTGAGATTGGAACTATAAATTGAGACTTGTATGAACCCAAAGCACTTCTTTGTTTCTAATCAGCATTTCAAACATTAACCAAAATATTTAAGGGGAGACACTACAGGTGAATAGGGTAAAATATTTTAACTAATAGATACCACCATGAAACTTCCCCAGTTGATTACTTACATTAAGACAATTATTTTGTTGTATTATCATTATTAAGTTTTCTGAAAATGTATGTTTAAATATGCAAATGAGACATTATCTAATGCTAACTTTTGGTGAATTTAAGAGAAATCTATGGACATAAATGAAGTGTAGTAAAATAAATCAATAAATTGATTAATAAATAAATAAATAAATAAATGTGTATTTTGGATGTTTTCTTACCACTAGTTTGAAGGAAGACATGTAATGGAAGCAAAATAGCCCCAATTGACCAGTGCATGAAACACAGTGTTTTTGCCTGGGGTGTCTCTCCTTAATTTAGAGATGGAGAAATAGTTTTGGTAGATATTTTATATCCGTGCAGGTGTACATACCTGTGGTGTCCAGGTTATGGCCAGAGGGACTGGCAGGTCAGCTGAGCATTCAGGAGCCTCTGCAGGGTGCTGTGGGTGTAGAAGATAAGACGGTTATGTAGCTTAAATTAAGACCTCCTTTAAAAGTATCTAACATGAAAGTCCCCGGCTAGAAATGAGAAGCTGCTTCTGTTTACCTCCGTCTGAAATCAAGGGCCATTATAATACAGGTAATTCCACCGCTCCTTATTGCTTTATGCCTGGCCTTTATTAGCAACCTGCCTTTATTGGTTCGTGTTTATTACCTCAATAATAGAGAATTTACAGTAAACCCTGGCATTAGTGCTGGTCATCTTTAATATGTTGCCAAAACCTCCTTAAGCCCTTAATAAGGAGCTTTGGTCCGTACATATGAGCCAGATTTCCCTCTCTCTGTTCACCTTCAACATCAAGCTACTTTCCGTCCTTTCCCTCTCCGCTCTTCCTCTCTCACTCCTCTCCCTGCCATTCGAGCCTCTATGTGTCCATGCCAGTGCTGCCTCCTCCCTAGCTGTGCCCGGTGAGGGATGACCTGGCGCTGGATCTGGTGGAAGCAGCTGGAAGGCAGGGACGAACTCCAAGCTCGCGGTGCCAGAGGGGTGAGGAGGGCCAGGTGGGCAGGTGGACACAGAGTGGGGTCCCCACCACCCTCCCTAGTCCCTGGTGGATGTCATCTGGGCTTAGCTAAGCACCACCTCACCATGCCTAGAATACGCAGCCCCACTGTGAGACACAAACACTACTGCCAGCTACTAGGAAAAGAAATTGGGAAGGTCCAATGACAATGCATAATAATTAGTCATGAGCTTTTATTTGTTGCAGGGAAACTCCCATATTTTATCTAATAAGGTAAAGTCTCAGAATTTTCATTCACACCTTAAGATCAGAGGTCGAGGGACCCTTTGAAAATGGCCTTGCCAGCTTTTCCCCACCAAAATTTAGCATAAGTTTGTAGCGTTATTTAGCGCTCTTACCGACAGCCTAACATGACATGGTTGGAACCAATCAATTCCTTTGGTTTTCTAGTTACATATTTTTCATCTAGCTGTAAGACTGAGCCCGCTACAACCTCTGAAAGACAGAGTAGCGGCCGGGGCCCGCTGTCAGATTTTTAAGAGGTAATAAAATTTAAAAAATAAATTAAAAAAGAGGTAATAGTAATAATAAAATTAATAGTTTATATAGAGTGCTACAGGAATTAGTCCTAAAACCCAGAAATGAGTTAGCATTTTAGCAATTCCGCTTCCTTTGCCTTGAATTAAAAAGTTTTTTTGATTGGGTTTTTAGTTAGATGCCTGAAATAAGGTCTGTGGTTAACACAAGCTGAAGAGATTTTAACATTTTGTTCTACGACATAAAACACATCAATAAATCTCCCACTTGTGAATTTTGAAGCCTTTGTGTGTCTTAAAAAAGACGGTTGCTAACAAGTTGCTAAATGAGACTACTAAACGTCATCACGCCAACTCGTCCGCCTTTACAGCCTCGTCGTGTTTACTCTAGCTCATGCAACCGTGATAGCCTAACGTTAGCTTTCTACTTCTGCCCATTGCATTCACACTTCAAAACTCTTCTAAAAGTGGTGTTCATTTGTGGAGATTATGTTGCTGAACAAAACACGTAAGTATCATAAACATGTATTTGCCACAGAGCTTATTTTCTGCAATAATCGAAAACCCAATGGAAAAATCCCATTGTTTTTTTGTCGAGTGAACCAGGGCGATGCTAACTTCCTGGTTGACCTACAAATATACGTCATCCCTGGAGCACTCTATCATGAAAGTTCGCTACTTGACGCCCGTGTATCGATACAGCAATACTATGCTGTATTGATTTTTTCCCCATCCTTAGATAGAAATGATGAAAATTTGATCCAAGTTGTAATTATCTGGAATAAACACGAGGTAACAATGTCTAACTGTGCTGAAATTTGTATAAACATACTTTTACTAGAGTAGTGGTTCTTACAATGAGGCCCTGGGACTCACGGGGATTTTGAGAATGCAAAAGTCTATTGTAGTACACTCTGACTACCAAAACCATTAAGTTCTTCCAGGACAAAATATCATTCAACACACTTTGTCACCTCTTATCTGACAATTTGGGGATCTGTGACATGCAAATATTTCAAACTGCTCTGTATTACACTGCTATTTCCCCCCCAGACTACATTTACTTTTACCTACAGCAGGTAAAGGTTTTGTGTACTTCTCTCAACAGCAGCGAGCAGAGACAGCAGCTATGCAGATGAGTGTGGGTGTATTGGTTTTCACTATGCATAGAGGAAGGTTTTCCATCATGCTGAGGTCTATGTGGAGATGTTTTATCTGTGCTACATCTCAGTCACAGCGGGTTATCATGTCTCTCCGCACCCTCTCCAGTTTGACCTAGATTTAGGGGCGCAGATGTAAATCACTGATTTGCTATCAGCAAATTGAACATCCCATATGTGCTTGGTGAAGTCGGCCGGTTTGGATTTGGATTGGCTGTAGGTCAACATCAAGCTGTAGAGAGTATTCCATTTGATGATGAATAATTTTCAGTGTGAAAAATTATCCAGTCCTTTACAGTAAACTGTGTGTGTGTGTGTCTGTGTGTGTGTGTGTGTGTGTGTGTGTGTGTGTGTGTTTCTGTGTGTCTTACCTTAGACTTGAGTTTAATAGTGAGAACGTGCTGCCTTCCAGAGGAGCCCTCCGCCTTCAGTCTCAACGTTCGGAACTCGGTGTCGATGAAGAGCAGCCTGAAGATACAAACACACAATAAATCAAACGTGCATTCACAGAGAAGGGTACGCAACACTGTAAAGTGACAGCGGCCATCATCCATCATTAATCACAGCGGCAGAGAGCAATATTGAGACATCAACTCTGCCTTTAGATTTATCACACAGGGTACCAACACGGTGACATTACATCAAGCCACAGCTCCACATTCACGCCCCCAAAACAAGCACGACATAACTAGGGGCTTTGCTTCTATAAATTCTAATTTGCTTTTTCCTCCAGCAAGTGCCTTTTTAATGCTCTAATGGAGGAATATAACAAAACCAATCATGCTGACGCTGGGAACATTATTTTCATCCTGAGTCACCACAGAACACCCGGGATTTTATGCTTTCTAATAAAACTGGAAGCAAACATACTGACTGTATGTACACACTGTTAATTGCACAGTAGTCACTAATCTGAGGGCTCTTCAACGCATCAGCTGACTGATACAAAATAACTGGAGTGAGCACATATTTCACGATGCAATACAGTAAGGCTGCAATTTCACACTAATCCACATAGATTCATGCAAATAATAACTGTAATGAGGCCTGTACACACCATTTGAGAGGATTTTTCTTCCTATGCAGGACATGCAATTAGTCAGAGGTGTCGAATTTTGCCGAAGAAAGCAGATATGATAATATTTCTGCAAAAGGATTGCTGAAGTTTGAAGCTGGAGTACCAAGAATACCAACTCAAAATGTATTTAATTGTTATTAGTACTCTAACTGTATATTGTAGTTGGGTTAGGTTTTATTTATTATGTGAATTTGTTAAGTGTTTTGTATGTATTTATAGTCACATATTTAAGTTAACTTTAAACTGTAGTGTTACCTTTTAATATCTTGTTTAATTTCAAATTCGCCTTAGCAATAAAAAAGCCGCTCTATAATGTCGACAACCGCCATTTCTTTTGCTTTTTTTTCTCGGTTCAGTCGCCGTTAAGGCACCGGGCCGCTTTAAAGAAGTCCTATTATGCTTATTTTCAGGTGCATACTTGAATTATAGGCTTCAACGAGAACATGTTTACATGTTTTAATGTTCAAAAAACACTTTATTTTTCTCATACCGGTTGTGATGCAGCACCTCTTTTCACCCTCGCTCTGTTTGAGCTCCTGCCCCGCCCCCACACCCCATCCCGAAAAGCCCAGTCTGCTCTGATTGATCAGCTGGCCCACTGTTGTGATAGGTCAACCGAACCAAACTCTTTGGACTCAGCTCCACTCTAAGTAGCTTTGTTTGTGGGCGTGACAAACTAGCCATTATGCACATGTATTACTTGGTGACATCACCACGTTACGGAAGAAAAGGTAGGACTTTAAGCAGACGTTTCAGGCAGTTCAGGAGCAGTGTTTCTGTGGGGGAGAGTAACTCCCATTGGCATGGACTTTGGGCTTTCTAACTTTTCAGACCTATTACATGCACAAAAATCTATATAACGCACTAAAGGAAAGGAAAAAAAAAAACACAAAAGCATAATAGGTCCACTTTAAAAATATTGTTTTAGCACTGGTATTTGAAAAAAAAAAAAAACTATTATGGCCAACCCTACCGTCACGTGACTAACAGACTGATGCAGTATAGATATTTAGTCAGCGAACTGAAAAGTAGCCTAGTCTCCTGTGACCCTGACCTTGCAGAGTATCCTACACTGCTTCCTGAGACGCACAATGTTTGTTAATAAGTCCACCAGCTCTGTCCACATAATTTACATATCGAAATCCAATCAGAAGCGAGATAAGGAGAACACCTCTTAATATCAGCTGAACATATTAATGTTTCAGTTGTTTTGTCCAGGCTGGGTGGAAGTATGGGTTAGCTTAAAGACACTTTGACAGGCCACATGATTGAACACCAGACGTGAACAAACCTCAGCCAACATCACTCTTCCCTTATTTTAGTAAAAAGTGTAACACCATTATCACAACTTTAGCAGTTCCAGGGGGCGGATTCAAGCTCTCGTAAAATGATGCATCTTTCTGTGACCTTAAAGTGGCTTCACATTTTCAAGCTTGAGAGTCAACCTGTAAATCAGACCCTTTCCTTCCTGAGCTAATTACAACCTATTGAGGCTGAGGACAAAACACCGATCTGGCCCAGAGCGTGCACCAACACCGCTGTCAGATTTACTGCTGCACTATGAAGGAGTCCGATCCTCCCCCCTCTCTCAAGTCCTTCTCTAGTCTACCGAGAACCTGAAGACAAAAAGACTGATCCGAGACAAAGGATTTTGGACAGTCCTCCTCCAGATTTACAGTACATTACGATGAACGCTCTGTGCCGAGGCTGACGTGGCTGTATATCTGCGGAGGATTTATGGAGAGTGTTAGAGAGGAGTGATGTGAGCAGTGTGCTCAGGAATGACACACACACTTAGGGAAGTGATGGAATGATGGGAGACGGTTTCCAATGTGCCCGATTCATTAAAGTGTCCGCTCGCTCACACACTTGGCAATCAAACGCCGGCGAAGGGCAACGGTGCTGAAGTGTCATATGCACGGCAACATCTACACACACAATATCATGATCACCCCAATTCGACTCTTTGTCCCTTTCTTGCATGCTGACCTGATACATCTCTGCTCCCACGCTTACTCAATTTCGCCGCCCCCTCCCATCTCTCTATCTCTAAAACCATCTGCATATTGAGATCTCCCTAACACACTGCCATATCTGCTTCTTGTAACACACATACACGCACCAAAACCGATATTAGTTGCCACCTATCATGCCGAAATAATCTAACCGCAGTTTAGAACTTCTTGAATATACAACAAGACCCTGGTTATCCTCAGGTACACATTTACAAAGAGCACAGGCCCGTAAAATACCCATTACTGCTAACAGCAATAAATACACAAATCTGTCAAGCATGACCGGTTAATAGACCTACGCAAGTGAAGGAAGTGACAAGCATCCAAATGAACAAATCAATACATAAGAAGTTGAATCGTTGAAATGAAGTGCTGGTGGTTTGCACAACACGTGAATAACTGAATGTCGGTTCTCTCGAAAGGAAAAAATCAGTTTCTCTGAGTAAAAACACGCTGCAGTTACCAGTCTGTTAGGTCTAATGGGCAAACACACAGTACAAGGGTTTTGCAGGTTTTAAAAAGTCAGATATTCGACATTATAAACACCTTTTTAAAGCCACCAGGAATTAAATGAATGTTTTACCACCCACTGCTCTCTACCTGCAGGGTGCTAGCAGTATGTACAGACTGCTATTACTATGAAAGGTTACATGAATATATATATATATATACTGTGAGTTGGGTTTGATAGCACTTTATCCAGTCCAAATCAAGTACGAATCTGCTTGTTGGATCCAAAGCCAAATCAGGTTTTAGCTTTCAAATTTGCAAGTAACAACATAAAAATAACTAAAACTCAACATCTGTATTCACCTTCAGTTGATTGAAGAGGCAGAAACATTATCGGTTTTGCATAAAGGTTTAACTGGGACATTCTCCTGAGATTGATGCAACACAATCCGCTAGATTATTTCTCTAGAGGAGTTGCAACTGTTGGTCTTGTTGTACTACAAAAAGACACCGCTCACTCCGTGTGGTGTCTCTCCCTTGCTGCAACCGTCACAACCACCAAGCTTTATGCAAATGACTGCGCGATGACATCACAAATATGTAAATGAGCGCATGCCGTCAGGTAGCGACTTTTAATGATCGTGTTTTCCACAGTAACTTTGGTTGTTCCACCGTCCGCTATTTCCGCTACTGGACAACTATGGATAGCTACTGGGGAGAAAACAAAAGCGCTGTCCTCTTCCTGTTTTGGTTGCGCAATGGTTGACGCACTTCCTTTGTGCCGTAAATCGAGCCTTCATTTTCCCGGACGGTCGTACTCGGTGGCAGACAGAAATCACATTTAAAATGTTGACGTTTAAAACTGTGAAATGGTCTAATATTGTGTATTTGTGACATCACAAAATTACAGAAATCCTGAATACCAAAGGTCGTGTCTAGAAGGTAACCCGCAAATTGTGAAATCTGATCTGAAATCAGGAAAAACTCTTGCGAGACTTCCGAGAGTTCGATACTTTCACAGTATTTATTTATCAATTAAACCTGCTTTATAATAAAAAAAACATGAAAATCTCACTTTTTACAATATAGGACCTTTAAAGCAGAAATAATTTAAGTTATACCATTTATTTCATTCTGTATCAAGGAGACGAGTCAGACCAGTGCTCGATATCAACCAACTTTAACAAACAGTATCGGCAGTGAGAAAGTCTCATCGGGTATCACTAACACACACATTTCCATCTCCTCTCCTCTGAGGTCTCACACCCAGGATAGCAGGGACTAGCCGCCGCCCCTACTTGGCCATGATGGAAACAGCGTGACAGTCAGACGTCCTGCTGGCAAGACTGATGAGAGCATCCCATTTGCAACTCCACAGCCAAGTGAGCTGCTTCCAGACAGTGCACACCACGCACATATGTGCTCGTGTGTGCACGCATGTCTTCTCTGAATGTTTTTTTCTTTTTTGTGTGTGTGGTGTCGACAAAGTGATTAATGAACGGTGAGATCAACACATATGTACTGCAGTGCTTGTGTGTGTTGCGTGAGAAATTCACATGCAAAAATGAAGGCGCACACGAGGTACGATAGAGGACGACGTAAGTCACATGTATGCAAACAATGTATGTGCAAACCAAGTGCACATACAAAAACACTAATCTTATAAAGCAGAGACACCTATATATTAATTAGCCTGGTTTGCAGTCTAACTGTGCTAACCAGGACATTCTCATTACTTACTGGATGCAACTGCATAAATCCCAATACTATTTGTGATTGCATTTACATCCCGTGATTATAGGAGTCATTTATTAGCTGGCCCAATTACGTAACAAAATAAATATGAAAAAAAAAAATAGCGTCTAATCCCTCAGCCCTGGGCCTGGTTGGCCCAGCAGAGCCCTGCTGTCAGAGAGCTGCTATAACTGGCCTCGGAAGAGCACCAACGCAGTGTGACAGAGTGGTAACACTGTGATAAGAAGAGACTTTGGTACGTACACCGAGAGGCTGCGAAACATGGAGTGCCAGCTGTGCCCGTAATGAGCCCCGGAGCTTCCAGGGGCCACGTTTCGGGGCCACCGAGTGATGGCGGCTGACCTACTTGACCTCATTTTCCATTAATTAACACATGGTATGCCATCTCAAGCCAATTAAGATGACCACACTCTCAAATGCAGAAATGGAGATGTGCAGAGAGAGGAGAGAGAGAGAGGGAAGACTCACTTACCTGGCCCAATCAGCAGACAGAATTACAGCTGAAAACCCCTGGTGGCTATTAGCACGGCCCATACCAATTAAGACGCTAAGCGAATCTCGAGTGCTTTGGAGATTGAGGCCCACTGTGTATAATGCCTCCTAACCGTAACACGACACTGAAAATGATGTTGGTCCCATTTCCAGCATAAAGCATACCTTCACCCCCCCCTTCTCCTATTAAAACCTGAGAGTCTTCAATTAGAGCCATTTGCATTTTGCTAATATCATAATTGTAGCCGTGGTCATTAATAGGAAAGTGGAAAATGAGTGTAGTAGTCAAGGCTTAATCCGAGCTGGGGGAGAATAGATATCTTCCCACTAACCCCCTCCTCCTCCTCCTCCTCTCCTGACGGGTGGAGACGACGGTATTGGCTGGGCCTGTCATCGCACGTGGGCTCAGAGTTATTAAATGTGACCTGGATTTAACTATAACTCAATAACTAAAAATAAGGAAGTCATTAAGAGCCATTTGTTAATGTGGAGCTGTGTTGTTGCAGGCGCTCCAATCAGTTTAGACTGCTGGGGGGGGGAAAAACAACTGCTCCATATAGCAGTTTAAAGCACCAGAGGTTTCTAGCTGTATATATACACACCTCGGTATGTTAATCTTACCTCTGGGGAAAACACACGAAAACTAAAAAGAATCTATATCAATAACTTACGGTTTCAATAATAACTTTTCCTCGTCTCTGGCTTGTGAGTTGCTCACAATTGCCTATTTCTGGCCTACAAACTGAGGTGTACATTAGTCCCTACAGTATGTAACTTCTGCGGAGAAAAGGAAAAGTTGATATCTAGATCATCCTCGTGAAACAGGCTCCATCAAGGGAAATTACTTCCAGAGCATCCTGGGACCGTGTAAGTAGGGATAGGAACATTACCATGTTGTTCATTAAGAGAAAATAATTTTTTGATGCTCACTGTATGCCAATTTAAAACAACTATTTACATTTAGTGGCGATTCATTCTGTAGCATTACAGCAGCGGTTCCATCAATCATCGTTAGATCTGCAGCTCATCTTTAACGACACCCCCTTGGAAACCAGATGATGCACTCTGGGAAATGAAACTGGTGAAAATAAAGAAATTACCGCGTCACGGTTGTATGCCTCTGCCAACCAGACAAGTTGCAGTTTACATCCATGTCTGTCTAAAATGTCATCACTTCATCATTTTATCCTATTAGATATTTGTGGGAATTTTTCATAATTAGAGTATAAATTCTTGAATAATCGCTAAAACGTGTTTTGTGAGGTCACAGTGACCTTTGACCACCAAATTCTAAACAGTTCATCCTTCAGTCCAAGTGGAGTTTTAGTATCCAGACTGAAATACGGAGCCAAGTAACACTAATGCTGCGACAACTTGGAGGTCTGAATTTTCCCAGTTGAAATTTCTAACTTCCGACCTTCAAGCATTCCAGGTGCACGAAAACCACGGCTGACCGTGACAAACTCATGTTTCTTTGGCAAGTTTACACATTTGAACTCTCAGCAGTGCAGCCTCCACATTTTTTGATGTAGGATAGGATGACATAGGATGTATTATTTTAATTAAATACAGTTTAATTCATGGTTACCATTAACAATGTGTGCTTCCATTGTTGTGTGACAATTGCTTCTTCATGAATTAGATGGATTTGCCCTGAGTAGGAAGTAGGACCTTTGAGTGGTGTTGCATTGTACTTTTTCTAGTAGGAGGTTGGAAGTTTTCGAGTTCTGAGTTGTCTGGAACGCGTGATATTCAGTTTCTTTTTTAGTTTCACTTCTATCCCTCTCTCATGTGCTCTCGCTCTCTTTTTTTCTCCCGCTTCCCATCCCTCGTTTCAGCTGAGGGTTTGGGGGGAAAAAAGAGAGAGATCATGTCTGAACCAGACTCTACATTATTTATGAGCATGCACTTGGACCATTTAGGCAACTAAAGACTAAAACTGAAGATTTGCAGTTGCAAAAGCGGTGCACTTTGTCACAATCTGAACATGTAGAGAGATACAGACACAGTTACAGGTGCTTACTCCTAAATAGGAGTTAAATTAAACTTTCAGATAGTCCTATCGTTATTGTTGCAGATACCCAGCGTCGGCCTGCACAGCATGTAGGGCTGCTTGATTTTGGCAAAAATCACTATCACTATTATTTTGGTCAATATTGAGATCACGATTATTTAACACGATTACTCATCGACTTTGGAAACGTCATGCATTTAGAAAGAATTTCGTAAAGCGCCACCTTTACCCCCGGGCCTTTCCAAGCCAACCTAATGACATGTAGACATGGCTCCTTTACATGTCTCCTTTAAAACCTGGTTTCAGATAAAGTGTTAGTGCTCCTAATAGTGACTTACTTTCCCCACCCAAGGGTCTCCATCTCAAAGATGAGCTGAGAGTAATACTGTGGAGGTGGGATGGAGCGGCACTCAGGCCGGTTCTTCAGACAAAGTTCCTGAAACGACAGAGAGCATGCGTCTTATTTTAAAGGACCCATATTGTAAAAAGTGAGATTTTCATGTATTTTATATCATAAAGTATGGATAAGTAAGTGCTTTATAAATACTGTGAAAGTATCAAAACGCTCAGTCCACAGAGAAATACCCACAGCCCGTATTCAGAAACTGAGCTTTTGAAACAAGCTTTCAGGATTTTTGTCCATTTGTGATGTCACAAATCTACAATATTTAGACCATTTCACAGTTTTAAACGTAAGCATTCCAAATGTGTCCCAGTTTATTTCCTGCTGCAGTGTATGTGAACGACATCAGCTGACAGGAAGTAAACATGGACCTAAGCTGTTGCCTAGCAACGTAATTCCGTTGAAATGCACTAAAACGGAGCGTTTTAGACAGAGTGTAAATATAGGTATATTCAGGCAGACTATATGAGAAACAAAAAGTTTTTTTGAACATTACAGCATGTAAACATGTTCTAGTAGAAACATAAAATACAAGTATGAACCTGAAAATGAGCACAATATGGGACCTTTAAGCCCAGATTACTATCACATCATATCACAACATCACCGCTCTGCAACATTATCTTTCTACTAAAAGCAAATAAATACAGCAAAACTGTATCGGGGCCAATAAGTGTTATGGCTTTGTTTTGTGGCAAGGTTGTTACACTTCTAACAAAATATACATGTACATGTGTGCCTCATTATCAAGGCTATTGATAGCGCCTGAAGGTTCCCATTTACTTTCTATTCATAAAGCAACAATGTCAAAGTGACCGCGCCAACCACTGTGTCATTCTCCTCCTTACCAAGACGGTCTTCAGCTCCAGAATGAAACTGACAAGATCAGCCGACTGCTGCAGCCTCTGTGAGAAGTCAAACAAGAGAGAAGAGACATCCTTGAATGGGAGGATAATGAAGTGACAGTGTCTATTTTTTTTTTTCCTCTAGCCAGCCATTCAAATCAAACACAGTGTTTGTGATTAATGGGGGCTGCCACCAGCTTTAATAATTAATGATAGCTTAAAGGCTGTGAAAATAATGAACTTTGCAGCCCGGGGTGAAATATCAATCTCATCCAAATAACCCTGAGGGGCAGCATAACAAATAGGGACATTTTCCAGGCGATGTTAATTAAACAGTGAAAAATATTTTTCTCTGCTTCTGAAGTGAGGCAAAGCCTGATGGGTGACAGGGAGAATGAAGCCGTGCACGATGCAGACAGAGAACACAAAGGAGCCAAAATGACATGACAAAAAATATTAAAAACACGGAACAATCAACCTGATCTCAATAAGAGCTGGCAGACACAACACAGCAAAACATATTGGGACGCAAATTTGCAGCAAAAATACACCTGTGTTGGATTTATTTGGGGATGTGTGTGTAGAGTTTACCTGCTTCACTATGTGCTCATACCCATGCAACAGGTGTTTTAACTGCCAGCAGCAGTGCAGCCTGCAAGAACAAAGTTATGAGTAGTTAGAACATTAATATCCCTGGGGTAGGGATCTTGCAAAGAGAAGGTGAGATGATAATTCATACCTGGCCCGTTTAAACTGGCGATCTGGTGGTAGTAGTATTCTCAATCTGAAGTCTCTTTCCTGTGAGAATCATAGCATGACATGTGTAAATTACATGACAGGCACAAAACATTATTAAAAGTAAATTGAGCAGGTGGAAAACATGAATGTCATATTGCCCTTCTTTTTTCTCTCTTTATCTTATTTTTATTTTATTTTTTTTCATTTATTTATTTTTTTCTTTTTATAAGTTATTTTCCTAAATATTTGCCTCCCCCCTGTCTTTTGTTCATTGTATATCTTTCCTTCATGCACCTAAATGTATTCTGTAACCTGTGATGGATGGATGGATGGGTTGGTAAGGGAATTTGGACCTAACTTTGTAAACAGATCTGAGGAATGATATATATTTTGATGACTTATACATGTTTTGTATCTGTTATTTTTGTGGGATAAAATCTTTGAAAATCAATAAAACATATTTACAAAAAAAAGTAAATTGAGCAGTGTAACAGTCACTAGTGCTGCATTTAATAACCTCTAAAACTGACTCAGAAAAAAAGCAACTCTTAGTCTGCCGAAGTCCATTGAGAAATATAACGATTGAACGTTTCTGTGCTTATTTTGCAAATGTGCATATGCAGTATAACAAAACGTCGCACCGCATCTGAATCAACAATATGAACTCTTCAATTCGGCTTTAACCATACATAGGAAAAAAAAACAATATTCTATGTAAATATTGCTTTTTAAAGTTGCTTCGCATCATTTCGCCAACTACGTTCATCCAACGCTGACGTCAGTTAGCTAGCGTAGCGGTGCGTAACGTAGCAACGTTAAAAAGTTAAAAGTTGTTAAAAGTTAAGTTTTGTAGAGTGTCCGACAATTACACGTATGCCGAATTCACCAGCGGTTCCTAGACATTCATGACATGTCTGAATTTTTATTCTATTAAGCATATAAATGTGTCAATAGTGAAAAATAATTAAAATGGCATTTTTTTTAATGTAATTTGGTGAATCGTTTTAAACCAGGAAGAGCAACCCAACTGTCACTGTCAGACTAACCTGTACTGTGATGAATCCGTCATAGATAGTTTTCTCCTTGTTGAGAGGTAAAAGTAGAGGGTTATCTTTTACCAATGAACTCTCCATTGTTGCTAGTCTAAGATATTTCAATTTAGGCTGTTAAATCAGAAGAAATCACTTGTTTTTAGCGGTTTTAGAGACTAACACACAGTGTGAACACGTGGAGGCTGAATCCTCCTCAGCCCGCCATGAAAAACAAAACACGGTGACGTCACGGTGATGCCTTCAGTGACTAATAAAAATATCAGAATGCAGATGCACACACTTGTTGGTGTGACTTGTAAAATAATTTTACTCTCTTGTTGTATATTAATTGTTTAACTGTTAATCGCAGTGATTACAAGGCCCATTTATCCATTATTTGTAGTTACCAAAAGCACTTTAATGCAGTCTTTATGTTAGAATTTCTGAAGAGTATTGTTATTGACATGGAGCGTTTGAACGTTGCATTAGCTCTATACAGAGCAGCTGACAATAAAAATAAAGCTCCATTTACTCTTCTGCCTTTTTTCCAATACTTTATTATGAAATTTCAGTACAGTACTTACATAAAGTACATATTTTTCAAATATAAATAATAATAAATACAACAACAAAAAATTGTAAATATATTTCACAGTATAAAAATAATATCAAAATAAAATAAATCACACAACAAATAAAATGTAAGGAAAGGAAAAGAAGTTGAATAAAAAGAAAAAAGAAAAAACAATATGGGTCTTTTAAACTTAATTTGAAATGTCTAAATAATCTGATCTGATTTGAATTTTTGAGGTTTAAGTTTCAATTGTAGTCAAATATGTTTTAAAATGAGTATCTTTAAAAGTATAAATGGAGGGTATAGACTTTTAAGCCATATAATTTTATGGATATTTTGCTAAGATATTAATCAAATTAATTTTGTAAATTTCAACTGCTGAAAAAATAGGATTGTTAAAAGTGAGTAATATCTACCTTTTTGTTAGTATGATATCTTTTTCAAAAATGTTTAGAGAAGTTCTTCTGTAAATCAAACCAAAAAGAAATAGCATGAAAACAATCGACAAACACATGTTCAATAGTTTCCCTTTCACAGCTCTTCTTCCTTTTACGAGGCTTACTTTGTTTCCTGCTGGTCTCTCACTGTCATGCTCAGGTTATTACTGCGTGGGCTGATACCCAGGTTGCTCCTGAAAGGAGAAGTTGTGACTGTGACTGAAAGCTGACTGGAAGATGAATAACCAAAGCACAGCCAAATTATTCTACTAAAATATGCCATAAAATGGGATATCAGGTAAAAGCAGAGAGAGCTAACGTGTGGCCCACAGCTATGAAATCGCAATAAAATTAATAGGATAAAGGATCTCTCATAACAAAGGCTATAGATTTATGCAAATTCCAAATACTCATTTTGAGGTGTTTTAGGTGTCATCTTCAGTTTATAAATGTCTCTCATTAAATTTCGGTCTCACTTCTGTCTCACTTTCACTTTTCTTTTTGGAATAATGTTGTAATAAAGTTGACAACACGCTTCAGTTTGTGGCAGACATGGAGAATGATTCCCAAACTTAACCCTGAGTATTTTCAGCGTCATTAATTAACACAAAAGATGACGGAAAATATTTTGTTGAACAGATAACTAGGAGCCAGTTTATCTGGCCATGACAACCACTCAGGAGACATTTTTATTTTTATTTAATATGTGTCTTTATTAAATTAACTGCTTATGAAGGAGATTAGGTGTACCAGTGTCGGGCGAATTGGGCTGCACCGGTGGATGATACTGTCTGATGAAGTATTTTCATTATGAATGAATGGAAACATCAAATAGAATTACCGCCTCGTTGTATATGCCTCCACCAACCAGTCAAGTTTCAGTTTACATTCACGTCTGTCCAAAATGTCATCACTTCATCATTTTATCCTGTTAGACATCGGTGTGAAACTGTCATAATTAACATATTAATTGTTGAATTATGGCCAAAAATGTGTTTTGAGAGGTCACAGTGACCTTGACCTTTGACCACCAAATTCTAATCAGTTCATCCTTGAGTCCGAGTGGACGTTTGTGCCAAATTTGAAGAAATTCCCTCCAGGTAATCCTGAGATATCGCATTCGCGTATCACTTATCATGTATCGCGTATTGCATATCGCGTATCACTTATTGCATATCATGTATCGCGTATCGCATATCACATATCGCGTTTACAGATGTATAGACGGACAGATGAACAACCCGAAACATAATGCCTCCGGCCACGGCTGTTGACGGTGCGAAGGCATAAAAACATGTTCACAAATGTACATAATACTTTTTTATGAAATGCTTTAGTTTCTTACCATGCTGCATATTTGCTGTTGGTCTAGACTTTAGAATTACTTTGTCCCTTGTTTCTATCATGTTTCAAACTTTTCTAAATCCAAGTGTGACGGTATCAAGTGACTCCCAGGTACTGTCAGACAAGCAAGTGGTTACGGCTTTGTCCGTGTTTTGCATTTTGAATGGGCAGCAGATAGGTACAACTCTGTCTGTAACAGAGTCTAATACAGTTTCAAATAGACAAAATGGTTCGCAATATGACATACTAATATCATAAACATTGTTTATTGGCACAGACGGATCATTGAACTTCAAAGCTGTTGTTTGTTCACCGGTGACATGAACGTTTTAGCGAACAGCTGTCTGGTTATGCATCCAGCAGACACGGGGAACAACAGTATTCATTTGGAGTCGTGTTTTTGGCGACCTGATGAATATAAGTCCAATAGTCCAGCCCGTTCTCATTCCCAGGGTGTTAAATACCGACGCTTTGTCATGGCCGTCGGCGTTCGGTAGCCTACCGCCCCACACGGCACCCTTTAACGCGGTTTGAAACACACCTGGCGTTCCGTTAACTATAACGTAAATCCATCTGCGGCAACAGTAAATGCTCCGAGAGAGTGCGCCGGGCAGGTGGATGGGTTCAACAAACACAAGGCTTGCAGACCGCTGTTTGTCTCCTGCGCATCATGTTACAATTAGCTGTTCGTTCTTTTTTCAGGTTCACAACGTTCAGTGTCATTTACACCGTAAAAACGTAGTAGTTTTAAGCCCAACCATGTTGTTCTTTCCTAAACCTAAGTTTTGATGCCAAAACCTAAAGTGTGTATGTGACGAGTTGGGATGAGAACGAGTTGGAACAATATTGAATAGGTACTCTTTTTCTTTTTGGTCTTGAGCCAGTTTCGACTCTCTCTGTCTTAGACTTGACCCCCATTTGGATCTTGAAACTGCTGAGACTTGCCTCAGGCTGCACGTCTACAGCGCTGATATTTAGTATTAAGCAGTGGGCTCTTGTTTGGGCCAGAGAGAACGTCTGTCTGCACGTAAACGTAACGAATGCTTTAAGGTGATTTAAACAGGGAAAACAATCGAATGGACACCTCATGATTCGGGCTCACGCATATTGTCTGTTTGCTAACGTACATCCATCAGCCTCCCCTTAACCAGAGAGCATAAAATTGCCTCAACATATGGCAAATGGAACTCTGGAGATATAGCAAATTCCCATTCTAATCCAATCAAAACATGATTGCAACAAAAGCACACTCCGACAATGCACACTTGTCCTTCAGTTTTCCTTCTGAGCCCCGTATTCACTCGCGGAGCTGCGAGCAGAGAATAGGAATGTGTGATTATACTGTATGGAGCTGGTGAGGGGAGTGTGTCAAAGCGTGCATGCCACACAATGTGCCTGGAGAGATTGATGTTTTTGTCATCCACCTGCTTCAAAGCTGTAAAAAAGCCGGCTGATGCAAATAGAGAAACCTAGCCAGGCAGGCTCACAAACAAAAGAGGGGGAACCTCACTGCTCCTCTTTTGCACATCTGTTTTGGAGGAATATCTGAGGTTTCTGTTGTGACGCACACTGGGCTCAAATGAATCTTGTGTCTGGGAGTGGGTAAGTGTTGAATGCCTTTTTTTTTTTGTTCTCTTAGGGAACAATTTTTGTTGTTTTTTTTTAAATACGATGCATCGGTACAGTGGGAGAAGGAAGCAGCACTCTTCCCTCCCTCTTTCTCTCTCTGTCTTTCTCCTCGGCTCTCTCGTTCTCGTCACGGAGAGAGCAAAAAATCTGCAGCCGGCTTTTAATGGCATTCCAGTTGCAAAAAGGGCGTCAAAATGTAGCATCAGAGGATAGCAGAGGGGCAGATGCATATAGGCGGTGAGCTCTCTGTCGTCTTCTGTCTCTGTCTGCTTCTCCTTTCTCTCTGTCTGACCGCTCTCTCCCTTCCGCTGCCTCCAGCGCCGGGGCTCCGTCTGGGAGAGGAATGATCTATGGTGCTTTGTTTATCACTGGCCATGGTCACTTCTCTGGAATGCAATTGGCTGGAACTACACCGTGTGGGTCCTGCACCCTGCGTCTCTCTCTCTCTCACTCTCTCTCTCTCTCTCCTTTCCTCTCTCTCTCTCTCTCTCTTTGAAGCAAGACATGAGCAGGGGTGCCTTGTCCGACGTGCCTTTTTATCTCGTTCTTTCTCTCTCTCTCTCTCTCTCTCTCTCTCTCTCTCTCTCTCTCTCTCTCTCTTTGTGGCGTTTTGCATGTATCTGAATGATAATGGGACATATTGTTCCCTGGACCAGTGATTGATTGAATGGCTTGACAGCGAAATGTGTGGAAGACATTCAGGAATTTGTGCATGCCCGGTTGTAGATTATCTCAGGTTTTTTTGTCCTTTTTTGAGCTCCATTTTAAAAATGTACTTTAAGTCTTATTTTGTGTGTGTTTTTTATGTTTAATCTGAATAATGTTTTGCATGATGCATTCTAACCACACTGGGAGGGTTTTGCTGCTTTTATTCTCATTTCTATTTCTAAGAAATTATTTCCACATGTCCGTTTTTTTTAGACTAATAGACAAAGCATCTTCTATTTCAATTTTTTTGGGGGAACATCTGTAATATGTCAGCACATTTGTCAAAAATGCTCTCTCCTATTAACGTCTTAGCTTTACACAAAATAGTAATATTTCTTTCTTTCTTTTTTTACTTGCTACATTGCATAAAGGATCAACTGATATATTAGCACAGTGCAAATTACATTCCCTTTACTTTTTTTTGCTTTTACTGTATAATTATCCACAATAACAGTTTCTATTTTTAGGATCCAATTCAAACCTTTTTTTTAAAACTTAACTAACGCATGCATTAGTGTGTGTATGTTTGAGTTGAAGCCATGACGCATGCTTATTACCTGGCACACACACACACACGTCGACGTGACAACGCGCTGATTCGTCCTTTCTATACATTAGAGTAGAGCATCATGTCTTTCTACAAAGACAAAATGTGAGTGAAGCGGCCACCGACTATCACTTTTCTCTCTGAGTATGTTTACGAGTGCGTGTGTGTGTTTCCAGATAAGTGGGAGCGCGGTGTGTGAAGTCTTAGCCGTGGATTACAGGCCTCACAGATAGGCTTGTATCCAGACTGCTGTCTGACATGAGTTGATGGGATTACAGGAGGCGGTGTCTGTCCTGCTACCCCCCCCACCACTACCACCACCACCGCCCCACCCCTCCATGGGTGGAGGTACTGGGGGGTCACTGTGTGTGTTTATTTTAGCATTAGACCGCTACAGGCTGATGCTGATACTTATATATTTTTTAATTTAGGCTGCAAATAACTTATATTTTATGCAACTTTATGTGCAACATTTTTTACATTTGACTGCTTTTACCGTAATGCCAAAAGGAATAAAAATAACACAAGTATGTTTTCTTTTAAAGTTTATTTTTTGCAGCTTCTGAAGCAGCATTTTGACACGGGGCAAAAAAAAAAAAAAAAAAAAAAATCTTCTTATTTGTGGAATTGTTTTAGGTTCATTTCAGCATCACAGGCTATTTACAAACTGATGATTAGAGTTGAAACAATTAGTCGATTTATCGATTTATAGTCGGTAAACAGAAAATTTGTTGAATTTGATTAATTAGTCAGTTGTTTAGTCAAACGAAAAATGGCAATATTTGCTAGTTCCAGCCTCCTAAATATGTAAAATGGCTGCTTCAGTGTGTCTTATATTATATTATTTGTGTTGGACTGTTTGTCAGTTGTTGGCATTTTCTCAGTTTTTTGACATTTTATTGATTAAACGATGAATTGAAAAAAACAATTAACAGATTCATGGATAAGGAAAATAATAGTTAGCTGCAACCTTACTGTTGAATCTGATTATTGTATTATAATCCCGGTCTAACTTGTGTGTAATATAGTGTTTAATGTGTTGATTTGGCAGCCTTGTGAGGGACGCCTATAAGGAGATCAATACAGGAGTTTTCTGAGAAAAAGCACATAGAGTGTACTTCCACTCTGATGACCTCTGACCTCCCACTTTGCATTCAGCACTTTATTTTCTCACTACAGGAACCCATCCCTCCCCACTATACCTCGACACACTCACTACCTCGGGCAAAATCACCGATAACCTTATCTATTGATCATCCAGACGATTTCATAATCTGAGCCGCGGCTCGTCTCTGTGCGGAAAAACCAAAGCGCAAAGGATGTGGATGCAAAGCAAGTCCACTTGAGCTGATTAGTGTGTGAAGTGTGCTTGTTAGGCATACTGTGAAGTGTGCTTGTTATATATCCAGCCCTCACGCTTGATTACTGCTGGCGCTTTACTACCGACGGCTGTGTACAGAGACACTGCTGGGATCTGATGTGTCCGGTGACTAATGGAAAATCGGGGAAATATGAGCAGCTCCTGTTTTGAAAACAAGAAAGAAAATGGGATGGAATTAAACGACACGTGGCACACATATCTACTCGCCTCGAATTGCCCTAATAAACTAAATAATAATGTTCCGTATATTCTCCAGAAAATCTACTACCTCATTTAACTTTATTCCCTTCCCTGCATGTGCCTTCTATTCTCTTTTTCTCACCCTCTTTTGTACTTGGCAAAGCTTAAGTAGTGCCAATTGAATATGTCATTCCATATGCTGTATTATTGGACATGCTCCTCCATAATGCATGCATTTCAACAAGAATCCCTCAGTAATTGTGCGACTGAATCTAATACGGGTTTGAAATACAATGTGAATATTTTTGGGGGGGGGGGGAGAGGGAGGGAGGGTGAAATAGCCTGCTGTGATTCTCCATCTGGCCTGTGCTGTATTGGAATGGACCATCCTCCTGCTTTACCATGCCGGCCCGGAGTAAGCTTCACTTTAAAGGATCAATTCTTTTATTATTGAAGTCGGTCTCGGTAGTGCAGGCTAATACATTCTGCATTGATCTCACTCCCCCCCCCCCACACACAACACTCCCCAAAACCTTTATTGCCATTCCTTCCAGCGAGGCTCGCATTTAAAAAGATATCTTCGGCAGAATAAAGATTTTACAAAGTGACTGGAGGACAAATAAGCCTATAAACTGGGGTATTCACATCTTAGTGGGAAGGAAAGACAGGGGAGAACGAGGAGTCGGAGTTGCCAGCAGGCATTTTGAATATCATTACCAGCTTTGCGGGGAGAAATTGAAATCATGAGCATAAGGAAAGTACCTGGTAATTAAAAGTGTCTCGCTGCGCCAAGGCTTTGATACCTGCTCGAGAAAACTATATGCCAGTGTGTTTCTGCCTGGGTGTAGATACTGGGGCTGCACAAATTTCTGGGAGGTTTGACATAAAGCAGAGGATGTGAGAGTGTGTTTTGCTCCTTTTTTTCCCCCCTCTGTCTGGAGGATGTCTGTTGATGACAAGCTGAACGGAGTGTGTGTGTGTGTGTGTGTGTGTGATGGGATGTGGCTCTATCTCTTATTACTATGCACATTCCTCTGACTAGACCTGTTTAGTCTCCAGGTGATGTTTGCCACGAGTGCTCCGGCTGAGTAGGAGTAATGTGTTTAAATTCATTAATCATTTTCCGAAACCATATGCATCAGCACGGTTTATTAATTGGAATTTATTGTGAGATTCATAAAGAAAGAAAAACACACGCTGCCACCGCGTTTCAACCGAAACGTGTCTCGTGGCCTGTGGAGCAGCCCACAAAACAGTTCGACGCGGCGGCTGTATCAAAATCAAACCCCGAAGCATGCGTGCCAGACCCTTATTGAACAAATTTGCGCCAGTGAAGCCAGCAGTTGAGGACATTAATGATCTGGACCCACTGGGGTCTGGTGCTCCGCGCCCACAGGCTAACCGCTCGATCCCCAATCAATAGCTTTTTATTAAAATTGTTTGCGAGGCAACACAAATCCATATTGTTTTGCCTCGGACAGGGGCGCCCATGTGAAATATGTCGGGACATATTTATATATATATATTTTTTTCCAGATGAATGCGGAAAATGATTGGTTGATATGCATGAGGAAAAAAAACAGAGGGGCAGTGGTTTGGCATTATTGGAATATCCATTTCAGCATTGATTTTCATAAGAGATGCATTTGTGATTATCTTATTTTCTCTTCCCTCAATGGGGTTGAATTACATATCATATTATCCCTGGTATTAAGGCAAAATTAATAACATAAGTAATTATAATACTTATGTGTAATGATATGCTACGAGGGCCCTATTGATTGAGTCGAGATGCATCTCGGGGAGATGGCTTGGAGCTTTGCCTGACGACAGGCGCTGCCAGTGAGCTCGGGGTGTTTGAGTGCGCCTCAACCCACAATCCACGTCCCACTGTCATTTCATACTTAAAATCCAATCTGCGGCCAATGATTAAGCTTTGTTATCTTATCCGCTTTCACCTGTTTCCTCATAATGTAACCCTCTGACGCTAGTTAGTCCGGCCGCTGATTGTATCTGAAGTTTAGATTTATTCAACAGTGTGTCCCCTCTGCGCTGCACTGCTTTATTTCTTTCTTCTTTTTTTTGAAGCATATGAAGATAAACAAGACAGGACAGCCATGGATTTATTTTTTAATTTTTTTTCTTTTTTTGCAAAAATTGCAGAAAATACACAAAAACTAAGACATCACAATAAATACCAGAAGACCTTTTTCAGCGCTTTTATTAGATTACCGTGATGTGCTCTTCATGAATACACCTGCCCAGTGTCTACAGCGTTTATTATCTGTATAGTGGCCATCTCTGTATGTGCCCAGTGGCTGACTGTTATATATAAATCTCTCCTGGGGCAGGTTCCCTCTTAGCTGTGTATGTATAGAAATTTAAATCCAATATGACATGCATTCTCACGGTGGATGTCGGTTCCATGAGTTAAGACGGAGTTGCTTTTAAATGTCGCTCCTTCCACTTGGAACAAAGTACAGAAAGACTTGAGATTGGCACAGGTGAATACCTTTGGTGAATTCAAGCAAATCTTTTCATTTTCCATGTCCTTGGTCAATGTTTTTCCTTCTAATTTATTGTTCGTACTTTATTAGATCGTTTCTAGAAACGCGTACCTGCGTATACATCTTAACTAGATATCATTTATACTAGGGCAGAGTGCCCTAACTTTTTTCCCTTGGAGGACCAAAACTGAAACTTAATGGTGTGCCTCTGTATTGTATTGTATTGTATTGTATTGTTAAGATTAGGGCTGTCAGCGTTAATGCAAATTCGTTTTAACGCCACTAATTTTCAGTTTTAAAGCTAGAGTGAAGATACTGGTATCATATGAAACTAAAAAAAACAAGGAATCCATTGGTACCATGTCATACTACATTGTCAAGAAGGAGGTTAAATGACGCTCCAAACTTGTGCTAAATTTGGGCGAGGAAAAACTGTCATGGCCATTTTCAAAGGGGTCCCTTGACCTCTGACCTCCAGATATGTGAATGTAAATGGGTTCTATGGGTACCCACGAGTCTCCCCTTTACAGACATGCCCACTTTATGATAATCACATGCAGTTTGGGGCAAGTTATAATCAAGTCAGCACACTGACACACTGACAGCTGTTGTTGCCTGTTGGGCTGCAGTTTGCCATGTTATGATTTGAGTTTATTTTTTATGCTAAATCCAGTACCTGTGAGGGTTTCTGGACAACATTTGTCATTGTTTTGTGTTATTAATTGATTTTCCATAATAAATATATACATACATTTGCATAAAGCAGCATATTTGCCCACTCCCATGTAGATAAGAGTATTAAATACTTGGCAAATCTCCCTTTAAGGTGCATTTTGAACAGTTAAAAAATGTGCAATTAATTTGCGATTAACTATCGACAATCAAGCGATGAATCGCGACTAAATATTTTAATCAGTTGACAGCCTTAGTTAAGACGCAAAATGGTACTAGGATCCAAGATCACTTCATTTAAATGCCTTTTGTTCGTGTGTCACTGTCTCTGCCTATCCTTTTTTTTTCTTACCTCTCACTCGCGCCAAACTGACTTCCTGCACACTCACTCTGTACTTATGAAAAATGATTATCAATGTCTGATAATTAGGGATTCTATATATTTAAAGAGCATTTTACCTTACAAAAAATAAAACAGCATAAACAGCAATTTATATTTTGTGTTTTTAAAATTATAATTTTTTTCCTGCTAGAAACATGTGGTGGGCGAAATCGAACCTTATGGCGGCCAAATTTGGCCGACTTTTGGCAGCCCTGATTGATACTCTTTTGTAGCATGTTGCTGTCATCGGTTTATGTTGTCTGTGTTGTTTATACTATTCTTAAGTTGCTTTCTTGGCCATGTCTCTCTTGAAATTAATCTCTTGAATTAAAGGACCTGGTTTACCTGGTGGTTAAATAGGTGAAACAAAAAGATGGTGGAAAAAAAAGGCTGAGATGTGTGAAAGAGAGAGGAGAAACTGTAAAGTTGGCTTTCCAAATCAGGCAGAAGACAATCCATCAGTAAAAACGCCATCAGGAAATATTGTAGAAGCTTGTAGATGTATGTATGAATGGCTGATTCAGAGACAGGCTGTGGAAAACACTGAATGTGCGTCTCTCTAAGTGTCTGTAATTTTGAGGAATTAATGCAGTTTGTTGTACTTACATGTGGCTTGACTTTCATGCACTAGAAATTTCCCTTAAGAAATTATGCAGATTTTCAAATTTTATCCACCTGAATATTATACTCATGCATTTAATATAAAGACAGACTAATTAACGATTTCTCATATTGGTGGTTGCTCCACCATTCAGCTTTTTTGTCCACCAAAAAGGGAAGACAGGCTGAGTTGTTGCCTTTGAGGTGAGAGGACAGAGAGGTGCAGTTGCAAACACCCACCAAAAGAGGGCAACATGATGTCAGAAGTGTCCCCCCACCACCTCCACCACTACCTCCTTCCATAGCCGAGTGCAAGCCAGTGAGCAGGGAAGAGGGGTGTGTGTGTGTGTGTGTGTGTGTGTGTGTGTGTGTGGTGGGGGGGGGGATTGTAGGTGCTGGGTTAAACGTGTAAGTAATAATAATTTACATTTACGCCTGGAACGGCTTCCCCTGCGCTGTCAGTCTGCAGTTCAAAGCTCCCTTCCACTCTCCTGGCAACAAAGCCAGCCGTCTTGTCACGCAGGCGCCAGATAGCGCGGCGGAGTGGATGAAGTTCTTCACAGTCAAGGTGTCATTATGGAAGACCTTGCCTCGGTGCGGCGGCCCGCTTCAAGAAACAAAAGGGATGGCGGTGCTATGGGGGTATAGAGAGAGAGAGGGGGGGAGGAGGAGGAAATTAAACATGCCACTCTCTCTTCTTTCACTCGTCGTCCTCGCTCGGAAGCGGGAGTTCCAGACCCCTAAACGTGGCTTTGGGCCTCAGCCAAGGACGCTCACACGCAGAACAGCTTCATGACGCTGGGTTGATTTTGAATTTTAATTTCTGATTTGACAGATATGCATTCGCTCTCTCACTCGGTAACCGTTTTTCCGTCCCTTTTTCCTCGCCCTTTGATGAGGTGACGCACAGTGGCCGACGCTTATTGAAACCGGCACCAAAGAGCAGTGATAGATCACATGCTAACTGATACCTTTTGCCATCCCTTGTTTTTAGGGCTGTAAAAATCCCACAGCCCATTTGTTCTATGATGTGACAGCATTGATGATAGGATGACAGATGTCTTACCAGCCCACCCCTCGGTGCCAACAACTACCCATCCACCCCCCCCGACACACACACACACGCACACGCTGAAACAGTTTGCCCCCGTTCGGCTGGGAGTCGACCGCAGAGCACAGCTGCATTGCTCCGGTACGGCTGGGCCCCCTTAACCCTACCCTCCCTTCCTCTTCCTCCCTCTCACCTCCCCTCCGGAGGAGAGAGTGATAGGCCTCTTTGGCACAGCGCTGGCTCTTTGTTCCCTGCCAGGTCGGCTGCAGGAGGCAGGGTCAGCTGTAATTCACGCTCTGGCCAGTAGAGGACGACGTGCCCTGCGTGGCAGCAAAGGGGCACGGGGCACGGAGGAGAAGAAGCGGGGACGCCTCGGCGGTGACATGCATTCCTCTCATTAAAACCAGCTGCTTATATCTAACACTAGTATTTGTTAGTGTTATTAATAGGCACAAGGCCTAATTACATGTACTGTAATTGGTTTCACATGCGTACGCGGCAGTGTAGTGGTAACAACTGTAATGCATGATGCTGTGCTTATAGAACAATTCAATTACGCCGGACATGCGGTACAATTAGACTTGTGGAATTCAGCAGAAAATGACTGTGCAGAGATCTAAAGCAGCAGTTCAATAATCAATTAGTTGATGGACAGAAAATTAATCAGCAGCTGTTATGATCATCAATTAAGCATTTCTTTGTTTTCTGCTTCCTGCATTTGAGAATTTGCTTCATGGTTTTATATCATTATAAACTCTTGATCAAATGAAAAAAAAAGTGGTTTGAAGACGTCACCTTGGGCTGTTGGAAATTGTGACAGGCATTTTTTTACAATTTTTCTGACAGTTATACACTTTTTCCACCAAAAATAGGGAGTATATGCAGGTTTTTTAAACGCGGGAAAACCCGCTAAAAATAGGCAATAGTCTCCTTTCACATTGCTAGTAGACGAGTATGCCTTTCTGTGTTTTTGTCACGTTAAACGTCACAAACATGCTCAAAAACAAGGTTAGTAAACAGTAGAAAGCAGCAAAGAGGCCAATGAAAATGTTACTTCTTTCAGTCTCTCTTCAAACCCGGTGCCAACTAATTTGGAACGATATTCGAGCGTTGCTCGGATGGAGACGGACGGAATTAGTGGCTGAAATGACAGAAGAGAAAGCGAAAATTAGCGTGTCACCCGGGTGTCATGTTTCCATCACTGCCGATAAATACCTGTGACTATACTGCAGAGTCATTTGTCCCGGAAATGAATGCCGATTGTGACCTTTCCCGCTAAAGACAAAAGCCAGATGTTGGCAGGTGTTAGTGTTGTATTTGTCCAGTGGGAAAGAGGCTTTATAGACCAAACAATGAATCAATTAATTGAGAAAATAATCAATAGATGAATCAATAATGTTATTTGCAATAGAGAGAGATCACTTTCATTCTGTGTGTCTGCATGTTTGTGAAGTCCGCGGAGTGCAGGGTTTTGGACTCTTTGTAGACGTCATCTTGAGCTGTTGAAAATTGTGACAGGCATTTTTCACTATATTTCTGACGGTTATAATCTAATTAGTGCGTATATGCAGGCTTTTTTAACACGGGAAAAACCCACTGAAAATAGGCGATCGACTCCTTTCCCATTGCCAGTAGATGAGTATGCCTTTTTGTTTTATTGGTGTGTCACGTTCAACGTCACAAACACACCGGAAAACAGGGTTAGTAAACAGTAGAAAGCAGCATAAAGGCTAGTGAAAGTGTTACGCTGGTTACGCTTTTTTTTTTTTTTTTTATATTTGTCACTTATTCAATCTCTTTCAAACTCCGTGCCGACTAATTTGGAACGATGTTCGAGCACTGCTGGGACGGAGACGGAATTTGTGGCGAAAATTATTGTGTTATGGTGTCATGTTTGCTGATCCGAGCTGGAGCTGATAAATACCTGTGACTATTGCAGAGTTATTTGTCCCGGGAATGAATGCCGATTATAACCTTTCCCACTGAACATAAAAGCCGGATGTTAGTGGGTGTTAGAGGGGATTTTTTATCCAGTGGGAATGGGGCTTTAAAAAACAGACAATAAAATCAATTAATTGAGAAATTAATCGTTAAATGATGAAAAGAATAGTTAGTTGCAACAGAGAGATCATATTTATTCTGTGTGTCTGAATGTCTGTGATGTCCATGAAGTGCAGGGCTCAGACGTCATAAATTGTATATATATTCTGGGTTTTTGGACTTTTGGTCGGATAAAACATGCACTTTGGAGGAAGTCGCTTTGAGCTTTTGGGAATTGTGATGGGCATTTTTTAATTATTTTCTGGTGTTTTCTTGACCAAACATTTTATTAAGAAATTAAGAAAACTAATCGTCCGACAAATTGATAATGAAAATAATCATCAGTTGCAGCCCTACAGTCGCCTCTGTGTGTCTGCAAAGGCCACGGAGTGCAGGGCTGAAACATTTACCATTTAACCATCACTGTGATTTGTGTGCTATTTCTATTTGTTGCTGGTAAAAAAAAATGGACTTGCAATACCTTGCCAGGTCAATACCGCTGACCTCCCTGACTGTCTCACACACACACACACACTGTTGTTTCTGCAGCTCTCTACTCCATCTGCATCTCCTCCTGTAATATTCCTAATCCCACGCACACTACACAGGCAACAGCAGGTGCGTTTAGGCACACTGTATGTAAAACAAACTCTTTCTCATCGTACGAACACTCGAAACAAACAAACTCATTAGAAATACATATCCCCGCTCCCTTTTTTGTTCTTTGTGATATTTTATCTAGGCTAATGCGGTATGGATATTCCGCGCAGGCTTCTTGCTGAAGTCGTCATTTCGCCTCACCAACGTTTGTGTGTGCACATTTATTATTATTGCCTTTTTTTCCTACCATCTTGCCAGGTTTTTGTAGAACATTTAGCTAATTGATTATCACATGCCTTGGCCTTATCAGCAAACCGTTATTTTGTAAATGAATATTCAAGAGAGATTTCTCCTCTCTCTGCCTTTGTAGTACATTATTTGTGGACAAAATATGCAAACATAGAGAAAGGCAGCTTGCTTTTCTGCCTCACTGCCTAATTACATTTTGCGCTTGCACCTATACAGAGACGCGGCGTGTATTTATAGCGGAGGAGAATGAATTCACACACTCCCCCGGCTGCAATCGTATGCCAGGCATCTGCTTATGAAGTGGCTCTTTCTCCGGGATGGTTCTGCAACCGCTCCCCCCCCTCCACCACCACCACCTTCTACAAGAGGAAAAAGAGATTGAGCGAAAGAGAGAAAGAAGAGAGAGAAAGGAGCTTAATCGCTGCTGTCTGTTTCATGCATCCCCCCCCCCCACCCCACCCAACACAAACCCCTCAAAAATCCACCGCCTGGCTCATCTTCTGTGTGATCAATTTGACTTGTTTATGTTTATGCGCCGTCGTACTTGTCGCCGTCGCCATCTTTGTGAGGAGCCTTCTCGGGGGAGAGGAAATGGATGGCAGCGACAGAGAGGAAGAGAGGAGGAGAAGGAGGGAAGGATGGACTGACAGGTGGAGAAGGCGGGATGGTGATGGTGGTGGCGGTGGTGGTGGTGGTAGGGGGGGATCAGAGAGTGAGGGATGGAGTGACAGAGGGGATTTGACAGACAGAAAGCAAGAGAGAGGATGGAGAGGGAGTGCGGTTTATCTGCGACATCCCTTGTCATCATATATGTAGATGCCTTTTGAAGTTTGCAGTGCGTTCCTGCCGCTTGGTAATGTGCCGTGCACCCGCGCACTAAAAGAAAAAAAAAAAAACCCAGAGCAGCACCTTACTGCGCCCAGTTAGGCTGCGGCGGCTAATCGTTCTTGGCAGAACATACTCTGCTTTAATTTTAGCCATAATGACGACGAGAGGGGCGAGATGATACTTTAAAGAGCAGAGGAGAGTGGAGGCAAAAAAAAAAGAAAAAAGAAGAGGGGAATGAAAAGAGTGAAAAAAAGGACAGAGAGAAGAGAGAGAGAAGCTGTGAAGGTGATTAGTTGTACTGGCGGATCTTGGCGGTGGAGGAGGTTGGAACACTAATCCTTGCTTTGGTTGGAGACATTTTCGCGCAGTAGGTCCCTTCTTCCCGCCCCCCTCCCCTCTCAATTTTAAGCCCCGTGTCAAGCTCAAGCCCTTCTTTTCCAGCGCTCACTTGCTCTCATTTCCTCTGCCTTCTGGCAAGCCCTGCTATTTATAAGAAAAATCATTTTTCTTTCTCTCTCCCTCTCTCTCTCTCCCTCCTTTAATTCTTTCCTGGCGCATTTGATTTTCTGCCCTGCTTAGAGAAGGTGCCCAGATGAGTGGCAGCCAGCCAGGCCTCGTCTCCTCTCCGCTCTTCCTCGCACCGCCCTCCTCTTCTTCCTCCCCTCACATGTGGCTTTTAACGGGGGCCCGCCGTCAGCACACAAACACATATCAAATTTACATTGAATAACAGTAGCGAGCGGGGCTGTTGTATATTGATGACTAGCTCACGTTCGGAGCATTCCTTCCGCTTTGCATAACCCAGTGTAGCAATGTGAGTTGGCGCTCTGCCCAGACAATAAGCCATAGATTTTACAGTATGACATCATTTATCCAGTGCATTATTTGATTGTTTTGGCTGGTTTCTAATTTGATGGATCTCGCCGTTGTCTCTTAAAATCATCAGCATCACTTTTTCTGCTTAATCTGTTCGGGTTGAAAAAAAGGAGGGAAATATATGTATTTAGCACACCGCAGCTGCTGGAAGCTTCACTACGACTACAACTGCTTCACGTATCGAGCGGCGCTAATCAGGACAAAATGGCATATATTGTAGCTTTGGCCTGCCTCGCTGCATGTAAAGAAAACTGCACTTTTCACATTTACATTCATGCCAAACACTCCGGGGCCTGTCAATGCTCGGGGCCAGATATCATCCAAACTGCCATTGATTTGTTTGTCCTTTGGCCCCGTTCCATGCTTTGGGAAATGAATCATGGCTTCTTTTTTTTTTTGTTGTTGTTCGTCTTGGCATCATCTGTTTAATCCATACACTCCTCGTTTTCCATAAATAACAGGGCAGAACTCGGCTTGGACCGGCTTGTAACGCCGTGTGCTTTTGTTCTCAAAAAGGATGACAGCAGCGCTCGAGGTGCTTCGCGCACACAAACACATCCTCATAACTGCGCTTTTAGAGGTAAATTCAATTTAGAGAGCATCTCGAAAAGATGCACTTCCGTATCTGCGAGGCTACAAGTTCAAATTTCACAATGTACGCGAGGCAATAACATTTGAATAGTGGAACTAACTCATCAACTGTTGAATAACGCAGTTTAAGTTACACAGGTCTCACTGTATTCATAACCTTTCTGCCCCCTCTCTGTTTCACTCCTTTTTCTCCATCTTTCCCCTGCAACAGTGGGCTAAATTAATTTCCCTGACCTTTGCATGGCCCGAACAGCATGGGGTCAAATTCCAACATTCATTATGAAGCTGTTTTATTTCACTATAAAAAGATGTGCAACTGGATAACGAGAGCTTGGGGAATCCAAGTATAGATTTTTATTTCATGATCCTGGGAAAAAAAAAGAAGAAGAAAATAATTAAAGGAGAATAAACAGCCACCTGATCAGATGGGGAACTTTAAAAAATGACTGTGTTTTTCTAATGAGTGTGTGTGGGGGGGAGATGAGAGATGCAACATATGGAGTTCATGCGATGGTTGTCGTTAAACGTACTGTATGTCTTCTTTTTTTTGCACGTGCTTGAATGTAAATGCGGTTTACATGCACTCAAGATTTTTTGAAAATCCCATTACCTGCAAGCTTTGAGGCTGTTTCAGCAGCGGGACTTTAATGTTTCTCTCTGTAATCTCTTTTTAATTTGGAGCTAGCTGCTATATATCAACCTCAAACTTAAATTGTTCCTCGTATTTTTTTCAGGGAGTGGGTTGGGGCCTTGTGTGCATTTTTCTAGAGGTTGGTTTTATACAGTAACGCACACCGAGGCAATTGTGCCAGGTGTGTGCCATGGACGTAAATACTGTGTAAGCATGATAATTGTGCCACTTAGCAAGCCCAAGCTGTGTGGGTTTACCTCCAAATAACCTTCCCCAGCCATGGAACCTGTGGCCAACAGCTGCCACGTAGCAGTGTCAGGACTCGGAGCTCTGTGTTTAATATGCTGGAGGTGGGGGGAGAATCAAATCTTGCGATGTTTAGACTTAAAGACGGCAGATTGGATCTTTGGATACATTTCTATGAGGCCGAGATGCTCCGAAGGGCAGAATAATGCTCAACCTTATTGGTTCAACGTTGGAGCTAGAACTACAAAGTTGGCTAACGTATACACTTGAATGGCAGATGAGGAACTATAATGGCAACAACTTCTTTTTTTCTTTTTCTAATTATGGTCAGCAGGCTAGCGGGGTATTTTTCTTTTTATAGTTAAATGCTAGTTTTGCTGAAGGCCCATTGCTCCAAAAATACACACTCTTTGTGCACAAACAGAAGCACATAGCTAATTATTATGCAGACTGATGTCATCAGACCTTTTTTCCTACTAGCGAAGGCATGACCTGCCACTCTGCCTCTTGTTACTCGTTGGGTTGGTTAGGTTTAGGCATGATGAGGGAGATTAGTTAGGTGTAGGGTAAGAATATCAAGGTAAACCAACCAGAGACAGAGTAGGGCGGGTCATGCTTTAAAGATGGTAGGAAAAAAGATATTACGACAGGTAGGAAAAAAAATCAACACGACCGGGAAGGTCCGATGACGTCATTTTGCCATGTGCTTCTGTTCGGGATAACGGGCTGTCCGGACATTTTTCGGACTGTTGGGGTTTCAGAACTGTGGGCCTTCGGAACAACGGTATGGCACAGTCCAGGCTTATTATGCAACTATCCAGGGCACCGCTTTCCTTTACAGCGGTGCACCTTTGCTCTGCTTGGTGCTTGGTGCGCCGTATTTCCTCCGTGGTGGTGCACTGCGACCGGCTGTGGAAAGGCCCGGGGTGAAACACGGATCCGTTTCGTTTACCATGCGTGCTTTTTTTTGCCGTGTCATCACCATTCATATCTATACAATGTGTTTTAGATTAAATGCTTTACAAGAGCACACAGTTCTTCATAGATCTAGCCTCTTAACTTTGGACTCCAGATTGATGCAATTAACTTTAATATGTAACCTACAAAATTTTCTTTCTGAATGCATGATGTTTCCAAATTCAATGAGTAATGGTGTTCAATAATCGTGATTCTTTTACCTTTTTGTATTGGTCAGCAAGTTAGCCAACTTTTTTTCTTTGACAGCCAGGCTAATTAACTAAGCTAACATGACTAGTATTGTTTTTTCAATTGAAAGTTAAACACTATAATATAGCTTAAACTAGCTCCATCACTGTCATCATTTATATCGGATATGTCAACAATGTACTCACCAAGAAATTGTTGAGATCTGGGAACACGGTGACATCGGTAGGGAGGACGCCTGACAGGGTGAGAAACATGGAAATTCAGACCGTCAGACACGTAATAAAGCTAACAGATTATCTAATCCATTTTATTTGAAGGTAAAAATGAAAGTGAGCACACATAATGCCAGTAATAACTCCTCATAGAAGTGGAAAACAAAGTCAATGTGTGTGGGATTAGGAATTTTAGAAGAGAAGATGCAGATAGTGCAGATGGAATAAAAAGCTTTGGGTGATAATTTTATAAATAAAGTTTGGCTAACCTGGGATTTATTTAAAACCTGTTTGAATTTTGCCTTTGAGGTCATGCTGATCGTCGAGTAATATTTGTATGAATAAAGTCTACTAGAACATGAAGGCTATTAAATAGGTTTTATGACTTAACTGAGATTGAAGCTCAAGGTTTTGTGTACAGTATGAAAGAACCCGTTCTCACTCACAACTCGCCAAATACCGACACTTGGTCATGCCCCTCGGCGTCTGATACAGACGCACAAAGGGATTCTTTAGTGTCTGTATAAGACGCACCAGGCTTTCAACTAACTCCAATGTAAACCCATCCGCATCATTATTAGATGTCAGAGCAACTGACGTAGTATTAAGAGTGAGAAACTCACCGGTTGGATGTATGGGTCAAATAAACGGACCGCTGTTCGTGTCCCGCGTGAAACCCAGTAAATGTTGACTTATTTTACCATAGTTTTGTTACATAACTAAACCTAAATACTAAGTAAACCTATGTTGGAAGTTTACTTTGATAATACACTACTAACTAATGGAAACTGACATGCCGTCCAAAACTGAAAGTAGAGGGGTACCTACAGTAGCAATGTCACGATTCGACCATCGGAAGCAGGATCAGCGATTAGCCAAGTATTTTTTTCTCTCCGCCCCCGCCTACTTACGTGCATCCGAAGGAAAACAACCGGTAGTCTGCAGCTGCACTTTGAGACACCATGGCCACTGCCGGAGTTGGAGATGACAGAGAAACAACAGAACTTGACCCGCTTCCCTGAAGTCATCGGTGTGGCGACATTTTGCCTTTCCAGTGAGTTATGTAAATAATGAACGTGTCATTGACAGAAAAACTACAGCAGCCAAAGAAAAGATTTCAGCCGCGGTCGCCACTTAGAAATCAATTGTGTGTCTACATCGCTTACGGTAAAGCGGGGTTTATGCTCGCCATAGCATATAGCATGTAAGCGCCGACAGGGACTTCATGATGCATTCAGGTGTGCCTCGTAAACTCTGAGAAACTATAACTGTTGTTGTAAAGTGCACTCCTGAAATCTGGTGGATCATCTGCTGATCTTTACGGATTAAGACTCCATAGAAGGGCATGTTTGAATCAAAAATTGAATCACCTTGAACCTTAAAATCGAAAGTCAAATTGAATCGTGGATTTATAGAATCGTGACACTCCTAGTACCTAGAGCGTCGTAGTTTGAAGCATTGGGAGGTCCGCTGTGGTATTGAGTGAGAACGTGTTGTATAAAAACATATATGTGACTGTATTCACTGATCTGTAGATTATATATAACCATAAGTCTCGTGCTGAGTCCCACATTTTCTGTCATATACAGCTAATTACACTAATGATGATATAGGCCCTACTTCCAGGTACATATACAGATACGCCCTACACGTTATCATTGCCTAAAAGACCTGAACAAGAACATCCCTTCGAATTTGTCCAAATGTCAGTCTTGCCAGTCAGTAATGGACTCCATAGGTGTCGGATACTGCTTGATTGATATCCCCCACTTCACCTCCCCGGGCCAGAATCTGCAAACTGTCCTTTTCCTCAAGTAACTTTACACATCAAAAAAAAGAGCAAATCTCTCTTAATCCTCTCACCTTTGTACGCCCGGTAATGGAGCAAAGTGAATAATGTGCTCAGCCTGCATGAAAAGAAGTCATCCGATCCAGGAATTTTCTTTTTTCTTTTTTCTTTTTTTTTTTTGGAGTTGACCACTGGTGCTCTTAAAGTCACCGTCTGGCAGCGTCCTTGCCAGCCGCCAAACTCCATCAAGTCGGTCCGACAGCATCGGGCCGGAAGAGCACCGGACGATAAATGGAGTGAAACTTTTAGAGGTGTGTGTCATAGGAGGTGAAGGGAGACAGAGGCACGAAGAGGAGGAGGAGGAGGAGGAGGAGGAGAGGGTAAGGGGGAGTCAGTCTTCATCTTTTAATGGCAGCCAGTGTGTGAGGAGAGGACGTGGAAGGAGGACGGCGGAGGGAGAAAGAGGGAGCGTTTAGTTCTGATAGATATTGATAGAGATTGTAATGAATGTGGTGAGGGCATGGCACCCTAAAGCGCTGCAGTGGTAATGCAGGGTGACAGTGTATTTGTACTAATAACCCTTAAAAGTGGTGATAAAATACTCCACTCCCCTACTGGAGCCCCTGATGGATGTGCTGGGAGTGATTAAACTACATTAGTCGGCGGGTCCACTTACCCTGTGTGCGTGTGTGAGTGTTTGAATGTCTTAAAACACCACTCCCCTCAGGGATCAGGCTATTCCAGGTAGAGGGGCAAATGTACAGCCATTGTCTGTGTGTGTGTGTGTGTGTGTGTGTGTGTGTGTGTGTGTGTGTGAGAGAGAGAGCTCTCTGTGTGTGTGTGTAGCAAAGCATATGTTGCTTTAGAAAAGCCTGCCGAATGACACACACTGTACATCATTTGGATCTGTGACGCTAAGCATACACCGGCTCTTCACTCCAGTGAATTCCCAAAGGTTGGGAGTGCAGTGTCAGTGTCATTGTCATCCAACACGTTGCTGTGTTTTGCTGTTGACAGGGAAGCGCATGCACTCCGCTGCTGTTTTTTTTTTTTTTTTTTTACCACAGGAGATGTTTTGACTCAACATTGAGCCAGGGGAGAAGCCTGCGGCAAGACCACTGTACGAGGCTCACTGGGAATAGCAGCGGTCCTGCATCTACCGGCGTCGTGTTTTTACTTGGCACTCAAACACACACACATACAACCACAGATGTGTGTGTGTGTGTGTGTGTGTGTACACAGATGTGCACACACACACACAGCAAATGCATGCACGAACACACATGTAGCGGTTGGAACCTGCGACCTCCAGTTTGTAATCACGCAGCGTCGAGCAATAATGACTACAACTATGAACTGAATGCACTTACAAACTGCACACACACCTGCCCTAAAACAAGCGCAGAAACACACACACACACACACACACACACACACACACACACAGCCTTTTGCCGCATTTGATTCTCGAGGCCTCGCATCACGGCTGGCACCCAGGCAGGTCCGATCTGCTTTTAATGACCCTCCTGGGAACCCTTACCTGATGGGCCAGCTTAGCCAACGTGTCCAGGTGCAGCAGCCATAAGCATTTCATTAAAAATTGAAGCCAACGTTTTGTAGAAAAAGCTCTCAGTCGGCGCGGGGGTAAAAAGAGGAAGACGGCGAATATAAAAAAAAAAGAGGAGACGTTCTGGCACGGGTCCAAAACTAGATGTATGTGAGCTTCTTCTTCTTCTTCCTCTTCTTCTTGTTGGTCTCAATCCCCCCTCCCGTCTCTCTCCCTCTCTCTCTCCTCCTCCTCCTCCTCTCTCTAATCACACTCTGACTTTACTTGACCTTTCTGCGGCTAATTAGTCAGCTCGTGGAAAAGGATTGTGGGTAGTATATCTCCAGCGAAGACGGTGATGATGGCGACGCTCTGGTCTTTTCTACGACTTGCAAATGTGCCGCTGATTAATTCAGGGAGGCCTTTTTTTTTTTAAAAAAAAACCTCTTCCCCCTAAAACACACAAACTATAAAACACTGTGGGTTGCGGTGACCTCAGTATTCCCAGCACAATGGTACATTTAAGAGAAATTTATTTTTGCTTAATCTTTCCTCTGATCACACTCTATTGAATAATTCCAGTCATTTTGTATCAGTTCAGTAGCTATGAACACATGCTTTATTAAAACTGAGTGTATGATGGCTGCTGTTTAGACTTAGAAATAATTAAACTAGTTATTTGTCTCGTGGGGGAAATCACAGTTGATTGCGTTAGTTGTAGCGAGTGGGTGGAATAGCGCTGGAAAGTATAATTTTTTTATGACTTTATTTATGTCAAATGTGTTTTTGTATTCATGCAGTTGAAAATACTTTGTGTTTGTCTGTGTGTGTGTGTGTGTGTGTGTGTGTGTGTGAACAGCTGGATATGACTCAAGTCCTGAGCTGATGGCTGTTCTTGGCGTGTTGACGTGTGCCTTCAGGTGCATAGTGTTCTCCATTTCACGCATAAAAGAGTTAGCTCGTGCACACACACACACACATATGGTACACACACATGGTACACACACACACACACACACACACACAGGGACAAGGTAAATGCATGCAAAACATCCGCCCACGTACACAGACACACCGGGGGAAAGGAGAGGTAAAAGCAGGTGTGTGTGTGTATGTGTGTGTCAGATGCTCAAAGTGAATCCTGTGTGATGGTGTCTGATGTTTCAGCGTCCGCTGCCTCGTTATTACAACTTGCATATGCTGTGTTTTTTTTTTTTTTTTATATAGTTTTTTTTTTAGATTAATAATTGATCTTCCTTTAGCTGAGAAAAGGAACGTTTCGGAAACACTTCAATCAGGCTCCGGTGGATCAGGATTTATTCATCATAATGATCTGTTGGAAAAAGGTTTATCATTAGTGTGGTCGTTAATGGGACTATTATTATACAGTATGTATGTGTTAGCGGCCACACACATAATGCTTTATAATACATTACAACTATTTGTATATGTTAGCAGCCACACACACTGCACAATGCATTATGCATTACGGTAACACTTTCAATGACGCCCATGTCTATAATGCATTATAAACATACTTATAATGTGTTATAATCTGCTTATAGCAATGTATAATTATAGTTAGAAGCACTCATAAATATTCATAATGCTTTATAACAATACTTATAATACATTATAAAGCATTTTATAATGACTTATAAGGTCAAGTACCATAATAACTTCATAATTGCTGGTCACTCACTGACATTTTTTAAATGTATCATAGTGTATTATAATTCCTAGAGTTGTAATGCATTCAAATGTTGTTATAATGTATTATAATCACTGTTATAATGCATTATAATGTGAATATAATGTACTCTAAATGCTCATTGTTTGCTTTCAGTAAAGTGAAAAAATATCATTAAATTGATGCAAGAACAACACATAAAATGTTATAAATTTTACTTAATTACATAAATGTGTAATGATTATTGTCATAAAGCATTATGAATATGTATGAGTGCTTATAACTATAATTATACAATGCTATAAGCAGATTATAACGCATTGTAAGTATGTTATAGCATTATAGACAGTGGTATTATAGATGTGTTACAGAGTTGTTGTTTTTTAAATTAAAAATGTACACATACACAAGTTATTACTAGTATTTTTAGAATCAATGTGTTTAAATGTGACTATTTGACTATTTATAGGCCATCACAATTACAAGTAGAATCATAAATAATAAAAATAATTTGTTCTGAAAGTGTAATTAAAGAGATAACTGTTGAAATAAAATAGAAAAAAATACAAGTAATTAGAAACTGTTGGATTTCTGGTTAAAATGTTCAAAATGTTGTGTTGAGGGGGCCGTTGGGGGATTCGTGTCCCAAAGGGGTGTCTAAAATCCTGGCTGCGGCCCTAAATGTGATAATGATGGTATTTTTATTTATTAAATAAAACATTTCTATTGTGTTTCCACAATACTCCTATTGGGCCACGTAGCTGGGTGCAAAATAGATAATGACCAGTATAAAGTTACTGTTAATAATATAATGTTATATTATTATTCCTATAATAATATCTAAATTGGTACCTGAGTAGTATCCTTCTGAAACGTATCACAGGATTACTGTAGTTATTTTTCATCAGCATCCTTTTTATCATTTTGTAAAAATACAATTTTTTTTGTGATTTCAGTTCTAATATTAGCTTATATTTGCACTACATGGATATTCTGATATATTATTTTGTTTTGATAATTATATGCAATATCTACAGCACTGTTTCCCAATTATGTTTTGCTAGAAACTCTTTATGACCCCATCATCACAGGTTTAATGTGTTTATGAGTCGTGAGCAGCTGAACCAAAGTGATTCCTCCCTCTCAAATTGTTTTTAGAGTTTCAGTGTCAGTATTTAAAAAAAAAAAAGATATTCTTAGAGAGAAGTCAGAAAAAAATACACAGCATTTTGTATAATAGAAATGTATTTTTGATTCTCTCCTTTCACATTCATCATTTCGTGACCCCTCAGATTTATCTTTTGACCCCTTGGGCAAGTCCTGACCCCCAGGTTGTGAACCACTGACTTACAGTATAATGTGTGTATTTTCTAGGTTAGCTCATGTTTTTCATTGCAGCATCAGATCTTATTGCCATTGTTGATTTAATTTACTGCACTCCTTCATGCAACGATCACTCACCAAAGCAACCGGCGATGCATGCTGCACCTCTCTGTTCACATCAAATCCCTATTCATCTTCTCACAGCCTCAAACAAACAAAATGCATTTTCAGTTTCTCATCCCACCACTCAAGGAAATACCTGCTACTCTCCATCAAACATGCATCAATTGAGTGTTGATGTGAGGAGAAAGGACAATCTATAGTTTGGAGGATTTATTCAATTTGCATCCGTAATTGTGTGCAATTTACAAACTCATTATTTTACAATTTAGTGCATTTAACAGCAGCTGGAGGGCAGATAATGGTGGGGCTATAGGGGGCTAACACGGGCCCCAGATGGACCCCCGAACATGATGCAAAGCACGAAAATGATGATATTCATCTGTCTGACTTTAAAAAGTCAGATTTCAGTGGAAAGAAAATAATAATAATAACACATAAGAAAGTTGATACCAGGATGCAGATGATTTTTACAACCTGATGGGGATAATGTGCAAGATATCAGCTCTGAATAATTCATAACACACGTGCAATCATACGCTATCGATTGTTTTTAATTGAGTTTTGATCGAAGTATTTCGTTTTAATGTTTAATGACGAGCTTGCACTCATTCCTATCTTCAATTTCGGCGTGAGTACTACTTTGAGCTGCGAGGAAATTTATGGCACATTTTAACTTTCTGGCTCAGTTCAACATTTCTGTGAAACCACTTTAGTCACTGATACTTTGAAGGTGACATACAGCCCAACAGCCTTTGTGCTTTTATTACATTTGGCATGTCCACAAGAGCCCATGAAAGAGTTGTGTTTTTTTTTTTTTTGCAGCGAAGGTGGGCGGCTCGCAGCTTTTCAGGCCCTTTTTGGATACGGGCTTGATCTGCGGGCAAGATGGCCTTGTTAAGCTCTAATAAAGTCCACGGATTTTCACTGTATGATGCTGCACTTAAAATTGGATTGTGCCTCGGTGTGTCGCACCTTGCGAGTGCATGCGTGTGTGTGTGTGTGTGTGTGTGTGTGTGTGTGTGTGTGTGATGGCCTCTCCCTTCCTCTCCTCTCATAACTGATTGTTTACTGAGTGCTTTCCACCTTTTTTTCCCTGAGCCTGTAAGTATAAAATTTTAATTAGGAACACTGACAGGTCTGGCGCATGATCCACAGCCGTGCATTCATCACAGGAAAAAGGGGAGAGAGAAAGACAGAAAAAAGAGAGAGAGAGACTTTCTTTCTTCATCTCTCTCTCTCTACTTCCACGTCTCTACCTTCCCCTGTCCCCCCCCCCTCTCCTTTCCCTCCCCCCGTACTCGATCTCCCCTCTCCTGACGCGAGCGCCGGACTTGAGCAGCAGGTGCCATATTACTGTGTACAGAAAAGCAATTAGGCAGCATATTGGATGAATGAGGAGTGCATTAATATTAGCAAGTGCATTTGTCAGTGGCGTTTGATGCGAGTCCTTTTCTTTTCTTTCTGCAACATTAAGATTGTGGCGCTCATAAATTCACTGCTTAAACCACCATCTGCTGCGCTGTCAGCCCACACCGAGGAGAGAGGAGAGGAGAGGGGAGCCATTTATTCCCTTCTGTCTCCCTCACTGGGGGAAAGAGAGTGAAAGACAGATAGATAAGAAGAAAATGCATTCGTTCCCTCCCTTTCTTTGCCTTTCTTTTTTTCTTTTTTTGTTCCACGGGGAATGACTGTGTATTAGGATTTATGGAGATGCTTGGCGCACACCAAGCGACAATGCTCTTAAATCTGGCTCTTTTCCTATTGTCTGGAGTGCTACCTTCTGCTTACTGACACATGCGTAGACACATTGCTCCTCATTGTGCTCAATGCGGAGATAAATTCTTACGTGTGCGCCAATTCAAACAAGCATAGAGAATAACTTACAATAAACAGGTGGTTTTGCGATCATAACTCAGCGCCGTGTGTGGCGAGAGGTTGTGCTCCTCCGTGACCTTTCTTCGTCGTTCGTTTTCTCTCTTTTGCTACATGTATTCTCATTTTCACAAAGCAGTTGCCGTACTTTTCAGAGGATAAGGCTGGGCTTATTCTATATTTTTCTTATTGTCAGAAAATTCCATTATTGATCCGACTAACAAGTATTATCTGTGTAGCTTATTCCTCTCAGAGCTCCATCAACCACACCGTTGTTCCTACATTACACACCACAGACTGTGTATAAAGATGGACGACATGACAACTCCCCAAAGGTGAGGCCTCCTCCATGTTAGCGGATGGGACATGGGCCAAACTAAATAAATTTAAGTACACGTCAAATAAATTTTTCCCACAGATGGCTTCTGGCATTTTAGGTAGTTCTTATCATGCTGATGTTTGTTCAAGTGTTAAGTTTGGTTTTAATTAGTTATTTGATGCTATAAAAAGGGGGTGAGACGTCATGATTGACAGCTGTGAGTCTTTCTCTCTAACAAGCTGCGTCCGTGCTCGGCTCGTGATTGGTTCGGACGGGTGTGTGGGAGGGACCTCGATACCGCGTTTCTGGCTCCAAATGACGTCGAAATCTCAAATTGGCAGCTCCCGTATACAAGATATTTTGGCTTCACCTCCGTATAGTGGGAGGAAGATGCGTCTTCCATCTATGGGTCCATATAAAGTGTATAAATCCGCATCTGAAAATAGTCCCCAACAACTTTACTTTTTACTCTTTTCTGAGTAATTTTTGTTAAAAACTACGTCGCCCAGCTGTTTAAGGAAATGACTGAGCCTTTTTTGAAAAACAAAACTGTATCTTTGTGACCTATTTGAATGATTTAAGTAGGAATCAGGAGCCGAGTGACAGTCAAACAGAATTGAAAGATGGACTAACAGAGGATTTGTTGATGACATCCTTCTTTTGGCCTTTAGATATTACTTACGTAAGACATACAGCTGTGTTTTCGCGCTACAACTAAACCTTCCCGGTGTTACACTTGTAATTTTCCATCAGCTGTGGCTTGATGAAAAGGAGTTCTTCGTGCATCTTCCAGCGGTATTCAGCTGAATCAGGTTCAGCAAAACTTCCAATGGGAAAAAAAAAGGGGGACTGGAGCAAACTGATTGATTTGCAGCCGTTAATAGTGCAAACAGACTAACGTTTCAACACTACTACGTCTTCATCAGAATCAATCATCAGTGTTTGCCTGACGTCTTTGTCCATTTTTGACTCCGATAAAGACGCAGTGGTGTCAAAACGTTAGTCTGTTTGCACTATTAAAGGCTGCAAATAAATCAGTGCGCTCCAATCCCCTCTTCTCCCCTCGGTGCGTGGTGGGTGATGTTGGGGTGGATACATTACCAGGCGCCGGTGCATCATTGCATAAACCCATTATCAGATGCATTGTGTGGAAGTATTTTTAGAGGCGAGGGAGGGAAGGCATCTCTGTGCTCCTGGCTGGCTGCGCCGGTGCCGGCAACGCTCGGCATTGTGCCGCCGCGTTGTTGCCTTCTCCGGGGGCAATCGTCTAAGTGTCACGGTACCTCTGGGTAGGGTGAGGGGGTGTTGTGTGTATGGAGGAGGGGGGGAGGGGGTGAGGGGGTGACAATAACCCCCCCCCCACCCCGCCGCCATTCCCCCTCTCAACCACCCCCCCCCCATTAAAAAATAGAAACAGAAAGAAAGAAAAAACAGAGAAGTGTCACTGGAAGATTACTGTCACACCGCTGTCACCGTGACGGTGCCCCGCGGGCAGTACGGGGGCGGGACTGGCGGGGGGTCGGTTGGTTGGATGGGGAGGTGGGGGGCTATTTGAGCACCACTCCCCTTCCTTTTCTCTCTCTCTCTCTCTTGCCCCCCCCACCCTCCTCCCCAACCCCTTGCTTTCCTTGGTGATTAGCTCGCCCCGTGGTGAGCGCTAAGCGGCCTAATCTGCCACTGTGAGGTGGTGGGTGTAGAGAAGCAGAGACACAGAAAGACGGAGAGTAACAATATACAATCTAGGGGGAGAACAAACACACACACACACACATATATAGACACACACATACAGTACACAAAGAATAATTATTAGAGTGGTTTGACGTTGCTTTTGAATGATCTGCGGAGCTGCATTTACATTATCATAGAAATTGCGTCCGCGTTTTTATTGTATAATAAATGCTTTCAAACCATATTATCTTGACTTACACTTTGCATATTGCTTTGGCAATATTGCTTCTGATAAACAGTCACCGCAATAAAATTAAAGTATAATTTCAGTTTATTACACCTCGGGTCAGTCGACAAAAAAATCATTCTGAAAAGCCACTTACTAGCTTTTCCCCCCTGTGCTTTCAGACACAACTCATGGTCTGCATCAGTGGGTGGAGTCATGAGATGAGAAAGCTCTGACAAATAGACAGTAAGTGGGTCAGATAACTATTTCCAAGGTCATTAATGAACTTTTATGCTCAACTCGGGTCTTATTCTTCTAGTTTCGGCCATCATTCAGATCAGTAATGACAACAAAGTACTCCCTAAATGAATTCCTGAGATCTGGGAACAGGGGGACATTGCCAAAAAGAGGATGAGCGGTAAACACAAGCAGTCAGGCCATCAGGTTTTAAATAAGCCAAAAGGTTAGTCAAAAGGAGAATTAAATTGTTACTCAAACTGTGTAAACACACCACAGTTTACACACCGACTTTCTGGTTCAACTCTGACCCACCGTACTTGCAGTAGTCGTGCACATATAGTTTTTCTGGTGTGCAATGAGCATGACCGGATTAAGTTAGGGGTCCCCAGTGCTCTTGGGCCCCTACTGATTCCCCACTTACCACCCTTTGTGCAATGTAGGTTTGCCCTGTGTGGCCTTCAAGTTCCTATTAATTCTGGTGCAACCAGCACTCACATGCTGGAGTATTATTCTGGTAATTCGCTTAACCACAACCCTATTAGCAATATGCATCATGCAAGCTCAATATAAACTAAAATAATAAAGATAACACAAGGTTATATGATTTGCTACTAATACAAGACCAGTTTTAGTTATTTCCACCAGGAGATAATGAGATCGGTTGTGTGTGTGCATCTCAGTGTCTATCCACGGCTAATCTGGCATACTGCTGCACCAAACTGCATGATATTTTGGGGGTTGAAGGACTTCTTGTGGAAGCAGTAACTCATGCGTTCTCAAAACACCTTTTATTGCCTGTTTGATACTCTCATTGATTGACTGCTGACTCCTCACTCACAACAGTTTACCGGCCCCAGGCCGATAGGGGCCACGAGTGATGACACGGCTGAGTGCATTGCCAGAGACACCGGCCTTTTTCATTTGGCATCAACCTCATGTTTAGACACTTTTTTTCTTGTCAAAAAAATAGACTTGAAGCCTAAATAAACGCTTCAAGTTCCGTGAGACGTGTGCCTGACATGCACGAAAACACGTCTGAACACTAGTGTAGCCAATTTTGGGTTGTATTTATTGAATCAAACATTACAGCAGTGGCCATTGCAGACACACCTGGAGGAGATCTGCGCCCTACTGAGTTCACCTTTCTAGTTGATAATGCATTTTAATGGTGCAAAAACCCCAACAAATCTACAACCAAACCAATGGATATAGGTGCCACAGGCCAGTTGCTCACTTTACCCGGTTAGTAATCCAGCCATGGCAATGAAGGATTATTACCAACATTATAGTTGTGCTTCTGGTTTTACCTCCAGATAAGTGGTTTCAGGTAATCTGGCTAAACTGTTGGCTTGTTTACAACCTGTGTGATCGTTTTAGCGATGTGTTCCCAGTTCTCAGCAATTGTCAGTACAATGTTATCAAAACCGATAAAAAAACCATGGCAGCAGCTACCAATTTAAGCGCCAAGTCGTAATAAACTGGAATCATCAATTCCGTGAATCCAACAGAGGGAAACGAGAGGCAGGTGAGGGTGTGCAGAAGAGGCAGGCTGACCTTTTCGTCTCTGTTTGAAAGCAAAAGTTTAGAGTCATTTAAACGTTGCTGGTTGTCCAGTGGGAAGGAAACCATCCTGATGAAGCAGAGTGAGCCGTCCCCGAGTGGTTTAATCAGACCCAACATGGCTCCATGCCATGTAGTTCCCTCCATCGACTCATCTGGATGCCATCACAGGCATATGGGCACCATATTGTGTCTGATAGTGGCGACTGGTGGCGTGTGGTTTGGCCATGGTAAAGTGGTGGAGAGTGAAGTGTTGTGAATTCAGCATTTTGCAAGTGTTTGTGTCTGCGTGAGTCCCTATGGGCCGCGTACCACTGACACCTCCTTATATACACAGATTGTGTAGTCAGCCTTAACCAGCCACACATGCAGATGTACTTGCTGCACACACACACACACTCTTTTATAAACCTAAATCAGCCGTGCGAGAGCGCTACATCTGCCTTAAATCATAACTGATCAGTCTCCCCAATCAACCGTTTTGGCCCAGTCCAAAATGCTCCATTTCCTGACCCAGCTCCTCGTCTCTCTCCTCGCTATTAGTCAAAGCCCCTCTCCGTTCCTTTTTTTTTTTTTTTTTTTAACAATCCTTCCCCAAACACTCCTACTGCCAGGTTTTTCAGCCGGCGTAGATTTAGCTGCCTTGTCAGTAGCGCTGCTGTCCTAATCTCTATCACAGCCTCAACTCTGGCCTCGAGGAATGATCAGACAGAGAATAAGAGAGGGAGAGAAAAGGGAGAGAAGCAGATTTTGTGCCAGAAATGCTTTTTTTTTTCCTCAAATAAGCAAATGTGTAACGTGGCAAAGGCCCAGTGCAGACCTACCCGCGAGATGTTTATGACTAGAAAGCTGCAGCCTCCCCTTGGTCCTTTGAAAGAGAAAGGGTTGGGGAGGGGGGAGTAGCGGGTTAGAGAGGAGAGGCAGACTTGGCACAGCACTCCGTCTAGTGTTCTGAATTAGCGAGGGTCCCTTTCGCCCCCTCTCCCGCCCCTCTCTGTACCTTCCCTCCTCTATTTTCTTTGTCTTTTCATCTTTGATATACTTTTTTTTACTTCCTCCTAATGGCTAGTGGCTTGTCATAAAGCGAGCTAATTTATGAAAGCTCTACTGTGCTGGCCTGTGATTTTTTAAGGATCACATTCGGAGCATGTGCTTGTTTTTGGCTATCGTCGAAAAAAGTGTGTGTGATTATTCCCACAGCTTCGGGTCAGTATTGTGCTGCCTCATTTTCTGTACATGACAACCTCGTTTCTAAAGATACAAGGACGTTGAAAACAATTACAACACCGAAACATCACGTTTTCATGTAACAGGTGGACCCATCCTGTCATTTACATGTTGATGCAGTGTTTTTGGTGTAATCTTAACCCTTTAAACACTCATTTATCTGCAGGGTTTGGCTATAATGACTTTGTGGGTTGATGGATTGTACTGTCTAAGGTACAGATATAGTCAATTTTATACATAAAAAACGATTTATCCAACCTCCCAACCCTATATCACGCCGGAGCGTGTAATAGACCCTGTAGTATTACACGTTTGTATGAAGGTGCAGCACCAGCAGGGGGCAACAAAAACACTTAGTTAGGTTTAGGAAAAACATCATGAATATAAGATATTTTATATAAGATATAAAATAAGTATGTAAAGTAAGTACAACAAGTACAGAAACAACGTTGGACACTTTAAAATTGTACAGAGACATCAGACCCTGCCATGAATTAGCAAAGGGTTTGCCGAGATGAGTCTGTTCTCTCCTGGATGACCAGCCGGTCTTGCCCAGCTAGTGGGCCCTCACATGTCTGAAAACATTGGTGTCGGTTGATGGTTGGTATTGATAAAATCAACCACATATTTGAGATCTAAATGATTAATTGCTTGCCTAAAAAGTAAAAACTGTGAAAAAAATGGACATTTGGCTCATATCCTCCGAATGTCCAGCAACACGTGTCAATTTCCGTTCGTTACATGCATACAGTCTTTTCACAATAAACATCCGTCATCACAGGAAAGACCTCCTTAGGTTTAGGCAACAAAACTACTTAGTTAGTTTTAGGAAAAGATCGTGGTTTGGCTTAAAATAACTCCAGAAGTGGCGTTACTTATTAGTATGTAACTTGACAAACGTGACAAATATCAACGTTGACTTCTGGTTTCACACGGGACACAAACGCCGGTCTCCTGGGTGTGTTTTTTGACCCAGCCAGGCCAACTTGGTATACCCGTAGTCCACAGAGGTCAGCTACAAGAACATCTCTAGCCAACAACCGCCTAATTACGAACTTTGAATCGATCGTTGCCGTGCTTAAAAAGCTATTGGTTGACTCTTAGTTAGAAACAAGAGACGAACATCGGTCTCCTAAAACTGACATCATCATCTCAGCTTTGTTCTGAAACTTGTGCATGAGAAACAGCACTCTTGGTATCTATTTAACATAGTTGCATTGTGTTTAATGTGCATGCAAACTTTAATTTTTAACAGACATCAACGGGGATTAAAGGGAGTAGAGGAGCAGGTTGTTGGTGTATACACTAAAACTCCCAGTGACAGAGATAACAAAGGGATCTGCTGGAGAGAATGTGGGTTATATTATAATAATAGGTCCAGGGAGCAGTGAGTAGTATGTGGGTTAAATTATACTGTAAGCAGGGACCGCTGGACTGTATGTGGGTCATATTATACACTTTAAATGGGGACTGGTGTGCATCATGTGGCCTATCTCACTGTTAAATCCAGTCAAATGAATTCAGATTTCAGCCTACTATATATAAGATTTGTGACTCTCGTGCACCTCAGAGATTCAGCCTTTGTTGGTGAAGCTTCTTGTGCGAATTCATATATCACCACATATACTAGAGGGAAATTCTCATAGTCCACTACACAGCAAGGTCATTGCTAAAAACGTGTCTCACATATTTCTAATCTTACTCAGACACACACTCACACACACACACAGAGAAGCAGCTCATCCACACCCCGGCGGCCTGTAAGCCCTCAGATATATAATTTTCTTCAAATGCACCTTTTCAGACTAGTTTGTCTGTATCCTCGGTGCCCTTTTTCAATCTGAGCTGCCGACTCATCCTGTCGTGTCCCGTCTTTCACAAATCACACAGCGGCGGGGCCGTGCTCGGAGAGGGACAATTTGTCAGCTGTATGCATGAGTAAGCAACAGATTCACCATCCATTACACTGACCGGACAGAGGAGGGTGGAGAGAGAGAGAGAGAGAGCGAGAGAGGGGATGGAGGGGGGATTGCATGTGTGTATGTGTGTTCATGCACTGCTATCCTTGTGGAGAACAATTTCAAATTTTAGACCTTCAGAGGGAGGGCATTTTTGCGAAGTGAGGACATTTTGGCTGTTTGTCATTGACACAAGTAGTTTGGTGGTTGAGTTGTGGTTTCAGGGTTAAAGACATTCACCAAGGTTGTGGGGAATTGGCCCAATGGTCAATTGACATGTTGAGCAAAATGAAGAAAACATAGCCATGGTTCTCTGTGTTGACCTTTTGCTTTTAGTGTATGATCTCTTTCTGCAATCGAGCCATGTGTTGCATGATTTTCTTTTCCACTCTGCTCTGCAGGATTGATGATTACTGCTGTTACTGCACATTACAAGCTGCCCACCTGTGAACCACTTGAAGACTTCTGTTGTGAAGCAGCTACAAGATATCTAGAGTTAGTCACCGGGTGGAGCAACGGATCACACTTTCTAGGTATGTTTTTACAAAAACTTGTCCTTTTATGTGATCAAATATTATTGGTTTTAAAGGGGATAGATGTAAGAATCAGATATTGCTTGTTAACAACGACATCTTGTGGCCATTAAGTCAATGACAGCGTGCTTTCTTCACATTAAAAGCAGTCTACAGGCTGATAGAGGAAACCTAGAAAGTCGTGGAAGGTCTCATTTTTTTTTAGGTTTGGTTACAACCTGTTCACACATTGGCAATAAAAAAAATATTAAAAAACATTTACACATTAATAAACTTACACACAGTCCCTTTAAAGATATGAATTAAAATATATTAACAAATAAAATTAAATTACATAATTCAAAACAAACAAAACACTTGTCTGCATCTTGATTTGAACACATTTCAGCACTCTTTTAAATACTGTGAGAGGAATTGGAAGAAATAATTGCAACCATAAGTTGCCATCCCCTGTGGAAACCAACTCAATGCTAAGTCTTTCACATTCATTGCATGTTGGCTCCATGCCCACTCTTTAATATCCACTGATAACAGGCTCTATGCTAACTCTATAGCGATTGATAGCTTCTTAAGCTTGTTTTAGTTTTGGAACTTAGCAATGACATATTTATCTGCTGTGCAGTGATATTTTTCCTGTTTCCAGTGCTAGACTCTGCTATATCAAAGCAGTAGCCTGTGTTGGCTTTGTATCATATGTTGTGTAAATGTTACCCATATTTAGGATTCTCCAAACTGCCAGTCTTGGCTGCATTTGATAACATAAAACAACATGTTTTATAGTGTCGATAGACTCTACTCATCTTATCAGTGACTATCACACCTTGTTGCATCTCATTCAGCTGCCTCATTCTCTTTTTCTTATTTCCGAGGAATCGTTAGCCTACTATTAGGCATCAGTGCATTTCCATAACTTAAAGGATAACTGTGGTATTTTTCAACCCATGTTTTTCTGTCGAACAAACTAATTGGGACAACATTTTTGGTCCAGTATTGAGGGACAACGCTGCAGCCGCCAGCCACTAAACTGGCTGCAAGGTAATACTTACGCAAAATTGCGCACCGTCAATATACGTCCACTAAAGGTGCTTGCTTTTGGCTCAGATTGTTATTATAATTGTCTGACAACATTATAGAAAGGACCCTACAGAGAAATAAAACATTTTTCTAACTCCAACACAACAAACTTCCTGGAACTCCTCTCTCCAACTCTGTTGTTCCGGCATCAAGTCACCTCTCAGGAGATTTCAGACGAGGCTTGAGCGGGGATTTGAACACAATAACAAGCAGACCGGATCAAGCGAAAGGTAAGAACAAATTTTGTATTTCTCTTTTCCTTTCCACAATGTTGTCAGATACTTATAATAACAATCTGAGCATGTCAGTCGGAAAAATAAGCACTTTTAGTGGACTTACGTTGATGTATAATTGCCCAATATGATTGCATAACAACGCTCAATACTGGACCAATTTGAAAAAAATGTTGTCAAAGTGACCAATGGTGTTTTCTTTTTAAATCAAAATCAGGATTTCATTTATGTATGGGAGATGCTTAACGAAATCGACATCTTGGATTTAATTTACCCAATAGAAGAGCCTCAAAACTATAGGAAGATGTCTATGAAGATTAATCTCGGATATCTGGAGCTACTGAGCCAAAGGCCACTAGATTTGCTTTTGAAGTCTGTCATTCAATTATTAGACTTCAGCAGTTTTCATCTTCAGAACAGATAACGCCTGGGGTTAGATACTTTTTTACTACCTTTTAATCCTCTAGACACACAAAATATGCAGTCGAGTATGTGAACAATGCTGCTTGCATCACAGTTTGCCTACACATTAAAATGCATCTATGCAGTGAAGAAGCTGAGCTGCATTGTTGCCGAAATAAAGTGAACGGATATGCAACAGGGTGTAAGGAAGACGAAGACTGAGAGAAGAGATGAAGTGGAAAAAAAAGAGAGCTCGAGGAGGTCACAACTTTTTGCTGCTCTGCCATTTTTATAAAGAAAAAAGCCGGCTGCATACATATATGCCTTCCTGTGAAGCGACGCATGCGTATGTATGAGGTTGTGTGTGTCAGTGGACTCAAACAGGACTTCTCCTACGTGTGTGTGTGGTGAACTTTTACCATATTTTGACTGTGTGTGTGTGAGACCATGCTGAAACCACCCCTCCTGTTCCCTCACACTTGTATATATATGGCTGTGTATATAGGTGCGAGTGGGTGTTTGTGTTGAATCTCCATATGAAGGTCGTTTGATGCCAGGCCTCTTAGACCCTGAATAGAGTAACAGACACATTTCATACATCTGCTTTTGTTAGCGGCGGAGAAACTTCGACGAAGTGTGAGTGTGTTTCTCTGTGTGTCAGAGAGATTAGCAGAGTAGCAGCCAAGTTTTGCAGTTTTACAGAACATGAAAAACCACCAGTAGTCCCACACCGCCAGTGAAGGAGAAACCTCTCTCTGCTTGTAAAGCTCACATCTGAACCGTGGAGTCGACTAACAGCACCACAAAGACTTTCACTGAGACTCGTTAGAACATAGTGAGCCAGTGATTGAATGTCCATTCAAAGTGGAATTATTTGTTATCTTGGATTCATTGATCTGTTCTGCCATGTTGGGGCCAAATTAGTTTTTTGCTTTGTAACATATAAACAGTGTTGTGGCAAATTAACTAGCAGACGCACAGTAGGTTATCCTTTTAAAGACCCCTATTATAATATGCCTTTGATTTCATGCCACATAAATTAGGCTTATCTCAAAAGTATAGGCCTATACATGTCAATTTGTTTATATTATTGTAGCAGTTACAGGACGTTTCTTTGACAAATGGTGCACTGAAGAAATATACAGGTATACTGAAACACACCATGTTGGATAGGCCTTATCTGTTGTGACCAAAAATAAAATGACCAAAACCCATGTCCCTTAGTTAACTTGCCATCCCCCTGAAATATCAGTAGCTTAAAGCCCCTTTTCCATACACATATGCTGACTTGGCTTGACTCCGTTTGACACAGCATGGCCAAAAATGCCAAAGGAAAAGCCCTATTGATAAATCCATGGCGCTGTCCGTGGTGCTGAAGTAGCAGACAGATTTGTAATTGCGACGTTGTTTCTGAGTCAAGCCCTTCTGTCAGTTTCGTTTTGTCAAATTTTGTCAACCGAACCGGTTTCGACCAATTGGCGTCTTGTGAGGAGCGACTGGTATCTACGGGCGTGGTTTAGGTGTGTGTGTGTGACGTGACACGGAGAGGTAACTGCTCGCTCAAAACAACAGTGGCGACTCCTGAAGAGGTTAGCGAAGCTGCTACAATAGCATCAGTTTCTATCAGAATTGGAGAGTATTTCTTCATTGAAAGGAGAGCAAAGAAAGCCACTGAAGGATTTTCTCAATGGAAAAGATGTCTTTTGCTCTTCTCCCAACTGGCTTCAGCAAGAGTTTGATTGACAGGTGGTTCATCCAATCACCTGCCAAGTATGTGTAACAAACCATCTGGCGCGTCAGGTTACTCTGAGTGAGAGAAGGCGAGGAGGCTCTCTATACGGCATGTAAAAGCTGTGGAAGATGGGAGGTGCTACGTTCAGGAGGTAGGAGGTAGATCTGCCGCTGGCACCTCTTGTAGATGGTCAATATGTTGTCGTTGAAAGTCAGCCTGATGTCTGTGGCGGTCCCGAGCTGCTAACCCTTTCTACAGCCTCTCTCTCACAGACTGACACTGAATATGGTAGATATTTCTGATGATTTCTTTCACTGTGGACATTTTTCAGGATTCTTCGACGTAGGTAAGGTGACGGAAGAACGAACAACACAAACGCATAGAGGTGGACAGGAGCACATAAATAGATAAGAACTTGAAATCAGCTCAGTCGTGAGAAAAAGGAAACAAGCTTCTGTATAAAAAACGATTCTGTTGGCTGATAAAAACACAGCCGCACTGTTGTCTATTCATAAACTTTCAATACGTGCAAAAATACAAACACACGCATACACCTACACACTTTCTCACACTGACATCTGCACTCCTGTGTCCGTACACAAAGATTTCCTTCACACACACAAACACACACACACACACACACACACACACACACACACCTCTGGTGTGAATGGCCCTTGGCCACAGGCAGAGTTTTCACAGTAAACTAACCTTGATCAATAACCTGCTATGGACCTCAGCAAAACCCACTGTTCTCCCTACTGCTGGATTTCAATATCACGCCTGTTTGAACACTCTAGCCACGGGCCAACTGTATGTGTGTGTGTGTGTGCGCACACGTGTGTGTGTATGCATGTACAACTGCTGCCGCTGCATGAATTTACGAGAGCCTCTGAGCATGTGTGAATGTGTTTGTGTGTGTGCTCAAAGAAATCTTTGTGCATGAATTTCCGTGTGTGTGTGCGTGTGTGGTGTGTGTGTGTGTGAAGCCTCGGGGTCCGCTGTGAACGGTGCTAACTGGCCCTCTGAACTCCTCCCTGTGAAGAGAAAGAGAAAGCCACCGGGCATGTGCAGAGGACAGCATGCCATTTACCTGGGCTACGGATGGTTTTTAAAACTGGCAAGAGGGACTTCCACGCACACACACACACACACACACACACACACACACACACACACACACACACACACACACACAAGCTCACACACACACAAACACATACTGGAGATACTCCTGCCTTTTGCCTCAAACGCTAAAGCACACCTTTGCTCCCTCGCCTCAAACACAAACACACTTCAAAAGTTTTTTTTTTTTTTTTCATTTTTCTGTTTTTTTTTTTTCTTATTTTTGGAAGCGATACAGGCAGTACTACCCCTGCGTTTAAAGAGCCTAACCGCTCTCTTCATGTGCCCTTTTCTCGCTTCCTGCCTCGGCAAAAAAAGGCCCCTCCGCGCCAAAAAAAAAAAAAAAACTTGCTAGTTTACATCCAGCGCTACACAACCTTTTGGCTCTCCAAGGTGTTCGTCTCACAGTGCTCTTTATATACGGTGAAGTGTATACGGCCCCGTGCTCCAGCTCGAGCTGGGCCTTCAGAGGAGTCTGATGGTATTTCAACCTGGGTAAATGCTCAGAGAAACCTCTGGTGAACTCTGGGTGTTGAACAATGGCGCCGTTTATCACACGGCAGCACCTTTGTGTCGCAGACGTACCGCTTTTCCAGTAATAAGTAGAGAAACAGCCATCATTTAAAGATTTTTACACCTCCCATGACATCCCAGTCTCACGGGAAAGTGTGTAATCAACACATTCTTACTCCCAACTTGTCGATTACCACCGCCTGGTCAGTGCCCCTCGGCATCAGAGACCAACACACGGGGTACCCCTCTTGCGTTAGTTTTGGACGGACCAGGGATGGCGTGTCAATATACACTTATTCCATGCATAGTGTCCTTTCAAAATAAACTTTGTTTGTTTTTACAGGAAGTTTAGGCAACACAACCACTTAGTTAGGGTTAGGAAATGGTCATGGTTGACGTTAATTTTACTGATTAACAGCTCACGTGACTCACGGGGCTGATGAAACCAACGTGTCACGTGACTAAAGACATGACAAAATAAGTCAACATTACTTTTAGTTTCACGCGGGACACGAACACCGTTGATAAACACCGGACTTTCAACGCACTGATGTTACGTTGTTTCCGTACATGTTTTACTTAGTGTACGTACTTATTTTAAGCCCAACCATAACTAAGTGGTTTTCCTACCTAACCCTAAGTCAGTGACCATGGAGTGTTCCCCTTAAGTTCACAAAGTGGTTTTCTTGCCTAAACCTTAGTCAGTGGTTTTGTTGCCTCCTGCTGGTATAGCACGTTAATACAGGCGTGTAATGTATACGTGACACTGACACGCTGTCCTCTGGTGGACAGGCGGCTCTATTACACGCTTTGGCGTGATATCAGGTTGCACATGAGTAGTGTTAAAACAACTTGATCCCATCTGCCTCATCTGAACCTGTGTGTGTGTGTTTTCATTTGTCTTAATGTACCTGGCTCGGCTCGGCGTGTGTGTGTGTGTGTGTGTGAGCTGGTGGTTGAATACAGCTGACCCAGATGTGTTAAGTGGGTCATGGGAACACCACCGCCCACACACTGGGGGTTATGGGTAGGCAGGAGCGTTGTGGTGTGTGTGTGTGTGTGTAGATGGGGTTAGGACACTGGGGCAGTGCCCTGATTATACTCAGATTAGTTTTGGGAATTCATCGCTCCTCCTCCTGAGCTTTACCCTCCCTAACTCTGTCCCCCTCTACGTTTTCTCTTCTCCCTCTGTTCCTCCTCCTTCCTCTCCACATTCCTCTCATCTTAGCTTTAACACAACATCATTTATGTGTTTTTCTTTAGTGACTGTGGTTGCATATTTTCACATTTTATTCAGAATAAAATTATTTGATCAGAATAAAAAAATATTGATTGGTGATTTGAACATCCTTAGTGTGTTTAAAGTTTTTTTTTTTATTGTGTATGAGCTTGTTTCAGCTCTTCATTGAAGCTGAAGTGAAATATTTAAACCTGAGAATCAGTATTTTTATGGCAACATCATCCAATGGGAATTTTCTTGACACTTTCTTGCATCATTTTTTAAAAGTTTCCCCAAATTTCAGCCTGACTTTGGAAACGTTGGGATCTCCACTTCATGTGAATTTTGTTATGATAATGTTACAACAAACAAAAGAGGGAGATGCACACCAAACTTTTGCAAAAATCAACTCAAATGTATTAAAGTAAGGTTACAAATGAGAGTTACAACGAGGCTTGGAAGTCAGAGTCAGTAGTGTATGAAGGCAGTGGTTAATGTGAGGTGCATGATGTCAGTGAAAAACAAAGGAAGTTAAAGCAACAAAGAGACAATCAGCATGGTGAAGAGAGACTGACACACTGGTGTCTGAGCAGGCGGGGTTAAATATCTCAGGATCACCGGCCAGGTGCTCCCAGTTAACGTGACGGCACCTCAGCTTCACCCAGCCAAGCACCTACAGGGCGTCACAATAAACAAGCTCTGTTTTTGTGCTTTTTTATGCACTCTGGCATGTTCAAAATACATTTATTAATTATCGAAAAGTTGTTTACCTCAAAAACTGTTGTTTACTTTCCAGATTAATAATTAATTGTAATGTTAAAAATAGTAATATTAGTATTGAGTAGAAGCAGAATACGTCCCCACTAATATCATTAAACATTTAATGACTAGAAAAACTGGAAAAACAGTTAAATGTATGTTAATTTGAAAATTAAAAGGGGTTTATTCACACACAAACACACTCTCTCTGTCTTCATTGATCACCTATAGTAAAATTAATAATTGTTTGGAGCCACACCACAATGTAAAGTAATGTTATGCAACGTGAGGTTTGTAAAATAATTAGGAAAAACTTTTTATGAACATAGTTTTTTGACATTTTAGGAATCATTTCAAGAACTCACAACAGATGGCAATAATAATAATAAATGAGGTACATTAGTGTATAACAGAGGGAAAATAGAAACAAATTAAATTAAATTAAATTAAAAAATACAATAAAAAAGGAAAAACATTTTTAATGGAAAAACCCTGCTAAAGGAAAATAAAATGCCGCTGTGGGATTAGACGAGTAAAAATAATGGCCTACAATCATGATAAAGACAAACATACTTCATATTAGAAATCAACAGGCAATTATTGAAAAGTTACAGCATACTTCTTACTCTTCCTTTTCAGAGTTATTGTCCTTTTGAATATATTCACATAAATGTAGTTGTGGGAAATATTCACTACTTCACATTTTACCTCCACACAAGAAGAATTAGAAAGAGATAGAAGGAGAACACTTTCACAATCATTTAATAAAGACAAAGATCTAGTCAGTGTTCTTGTCGTCCTTTCGCCTCCACATTGCCGTATTTTCACTGATGTTTAAGTGGTAAAGTGTAACTGTTCATTACAGGTAGAGGTGTATTACCACCTGACACATTCAGGCCTTCCTCTCCTTTGTTTGATCCGGTGACTACCTGATTAGTGACTGGTCCTGCTCTTGTCTCTCTTTCTGGTGCTTTTTCTGTTTGCGTCCCCAGTGTGAGTGGAAATGGGGGCATGGAGCCTTGGCGGGACGGCTGGGAGGAGAGATGGCAGCCAGGGCGGCACGCTGACTGGAGGACCGCCAACCGCTCTCAACCAGGTAGGGATCCATGCCAACTCTGCCTCCATCCCTCTCTGTCTCTCTCTGAACCAGTGGCCGTCATGCTCGCTGACATTCAAAGTTTGTTATCTGCAGAAAAGATCTACCCCTCCAGTGGTGGATATATGACACAGCGCCACTGGTGTCATTCGATATGGTCTTTATTGCCTCAATGTGTGTCTGCCGTCTATTAGAGCTGGCTGTCAATCACTCGCGAACTCCGACCAAATGGTTAAACTAGGCAGCGCTGATCAAATATTAATCAATATTCTGTTACTGTAATGCCTTTTTCTCTCCTCAAATGTGTTCAGAAACATCTTGTAGTGAACTGTTTAGCTGTAAAATGAGAAAGTTTGTGACCCGGCAGTCGTGTCGAGATCAAATTGATGAAATACCAAGCACCGCCCACTAGCTGGAGCACAGCCAATAGGAACGCTCTCTCTCTCTCTCTCTCTCTTTATCCTGTGTAGTGTGTCATAGTAGACGATGACGCCACATCTAGGGTGCCTAATGACGTCCCGACAGAAAGTCTAGCATGTTTGATGCATCTTCCACGACGTGTTCCATCACGGCCGTGACTTTGACCGGCCGAGAACAGAGCGATCTGCTGTGCAGACGTGCACAACTGTAAACAATGGTAAAGCAAAAGAGGACAGATTTGTGGAGCTACGGCAACAACACCCCGGCCTTTTTAGGTGGAGTCATGTCAAGAAAGACGACCAGCGATGATCGGTCGGGGGCCGACGTGTAGTCTGTCATGTCTCTCGGCCAGGTCACGACAAAGAATTATGACTCTCTATCACCTAATCTGACACAGTGACCATCGTAACCATAGTCTGAACCAAGCATAAGACATTTTCAAATGTATCCGCCCTGGAGAACGTTTTGAAAGCTTCATTTTCGGGTGTTCAAAATGCCTTGTTAGTGTGGAAAGTCGATGAAAACCAACAGAAAAAAGATGTGTTTTTAGTTTAATACGGTTTAATGTGGACATATCCTGAGCTGAGTAAGGGTTTTCCCAATTATGAAGTTGATTATGAAGCACTTTGAGCAGTATCTGTGTTGAGTAGTGTATCACTTAATGTTACTACCCACATGCTGTCTACCGTGAGCCCAGACTGCCGAAGGACAGTGGCTGTAACTGGCTCTGAGACAGATTGAGAACATCAGGTGTTTTAATTCAACCGTTGTCAGCCTGTTAAACACGGCTGCTCGGGCCAAACTGGCCCTCGGCTACTCACTCTAATGTTTATACGTCTAAGTATGAGCCAAACACATCCCCTCAACACTCAGGTCAAAAGCTATGAACTCGGAGTGGGCATGTGCCAGAGACATGGCCTGCCAATTGCTACAAGCCCGTGGCCAGACGGCGAGTATACAGGGGTCAGGAGCTGCCAAGTGGTGTCCAGTGAGGGATACCCTGGTTCAGTGTTGGCCAAACAACGCCCCCGGGCTGGCTGGACTGACTCAACACGACTGGTGTGTGTGTGTGTGTGTGTGTGTGTGTGTGTGTGTGTGTGTGTGTGTAGACAGACTGAGAAAGAGAAAGCTAAGCCTTTCCTCTGTGGGTTTGCTTTGCTGTTTTACTGGCCAGAGTGTGTGATGAGAGGTCTGAGCTGGATTATATCCCTTCACTAAACATTACAGTTTCTAACACTTGGTATTCTGCATTTGTTCTTTCTCAACAGACGTTGTAAAAGTTTAGATTGTAGATGTTTTGTTAATGATATTTTTGTACTCTTATTGATAGCTAGCATGTTCATGGGGCCATGTTTCTTTCATTGAGGATCCACCTACATGTTGTGCGGATGTACAATGTCTGTACCTGGGCACAAACAAAAATAAAATGATGTTTTATTATTTATTATTTTAGCATTATTACTTTGTATTGTTTAAAGTAATTTTTATATTAATTTAAATTGTTATTTTATTTTATTTTAATTTCTATTATATTATTTATGTCTTATTATCTTATTATTCGTGTTATTTATTTATTCTATTTATTTATTTATTTTTAAATCATATATTTTTTATTATCTTGTTTTGATTTTTGCTGCATTTATTTATTATTTCTGGTTAAAGGTTTTTTTTTTTTATTTATTCTTTTTTTCTTTTATTAGGGATGTACCGATCAAGTCTTTTGGCTCTGTTCTGAGTCCTTTAACATTATGTACCGGTCGATTCGAGTCAGTTTTGATACTATTTACCAAAATATTGATTAAATACTAAACTATCTGGTAGATTGACATAACAGTTGTAGACTACTACATTTTACACAACTTATTTTTCAACAAGTTACGTTAATTAATTCAAAAACTGAAGGTCCTGGTTCAAAACTATAAAGTTGATGCCACTCCTAAAATTGAGATGTATCACTCTGTTAATGACAAAATTAATGACAGCTGATCTGACCTTTTCTTTTTTTAAATTTTTCTTTTAGAACATTTGCTTGTTTAATTATTTATTTTACTTTATAAATAAAATAAAAAAAGACATAATTTCATATAATTAAATTTGTATTTATTTATTTATATATGTTGTCTTAATTGTTTTCTTTTCATTTATTTATTTTCACAACTATTTCTACTGCCTGTACTAGCCTTTGCACACAGTAAAGGTGCCACTAAACACACATATTCACACCCACACACACCACACACACACACACACACCGGCTCAGGATAGCCAAAGCTTAATCTACCGCCAAGTCCACTTGCAGGTCACGGGAGGATAAACACACACTTTGGCCAAATACACACACAAACATGCGGCCAAAACCAACCTCGACCACTCTGTGTGGCCAAAGGCATTTGCAGCCCAGTCCCACTCAGCAGGGAATCCCAGCGCTTGGCTCTCCGTCTCTCTGGGAAAATCCATCTAAGAGGGAGGAAGAGAGGGAGGGAAGAGAGGGAGGGAGGGGAGTGAGGGGGGGTTGTGGTAAGAAAAGCTGGACAATCAAATATTACACAGTGTTTAACACTTCATTTTCAATCCCCGCCGATCCCATTCCGCGCCAGTGTTAATTGCTGCTGTGCTACCTGCCACCAGTGGTCCTTTATGAAATGACTTCTGAATTGAAGCATATGGACGAGGAGCCGCGACGGGAGCCGGGAACGACTTGAGGAAGGGTCCCATTAAATAAGAGCCGGCTAATTACTTTGTCCTCCCTTTTGTCCTGCGCTATCCAGGCTCTCGCCGGCGTTCATATATCTTACTGTAATGAGTAAAGCCAGGGCCCGGCACCTGCGCTCGGTAATTAAACATATAAATTCTCCCCACACGGAAATATGTGTACTCACCAGGATTGATTTATAAGGCCCTCTAAATTGCACTGTTGAGCTTATTTTCATTGGCTGTTTTTTTCAGAGGGACTGGGAAGGGGAGAAGTCGTTCATCAGCTCAGCGGTGGAAAGCTCGATCTTTTAAAACACTTGTCAACTTCCCTTCTTTTCCATTGTTACTGTTTGTGTTTGTGGGTGAAGGTGGTGACGGGGGACTCCCGGGCAGGCCTTTTGGATACAGAAGTGAGCTGTTACACCTCCGCAGCCGGCCAAGAACTCCGATGAAATATGTATTCATAAAAGCATACCGTGATGGAATAGGGATCCAAACGAAACAGGTCCATGACTCATTTATAGTTCCTTCTGCTCATAACTTACTCATAGAAACACTGAAAGCAATGGAAGGATCAGTTCTTTTCAGCTCATATCTCCTTGTTGTCAGCGTGAATATGCATTTGATGGGTTACCAAGCTCTATATTTCCACATTATATATGATGGTATGTGTCTTCAGATATTTCCATCATTACTTCCATTGTGCAGAATATTTGATTAAGAATCTACAGAGTGGATATCTAAGGTCTGAAAGCTTATCCTTTTAATTCTCAAATAGATTTATTCTGTAACAGCTGATAGATGGCTGCACAGTTGCCAGGAAAAAAAATGTTGGCATTGTACTTTTCCACAAACCCCGTATACGTTGAATCTCTACAGTGACGTAGTATACGGAGCGGCCGTTATATATAAGTTATGTGGTAAAATAGCGAGTATAAAGAGCCAGAAAATCTTCAAAAGGTGAGTGGGAGGGTTTGAGAACAGATGGGTCAAACAAACACAGGACTGTCACCCAAAATACAGAGAATACGTTGCTACGGTTGTTATGTTATGTTGTTACGTTACGTTGTTACTAGGTCTGTCAATCAATTAAACAACAGCTGTCAGTGTGTCAGTGTGCTGACTCGACTATGACTTACTCCAAACTGCATGTGATTATCATAAAGTGGGCATGTCTGTAAAGGGGAGACTCGTGGGTATTCAGAGAACCCATTTACATTCACATATCTGGAGGTCAGAGGTCAAGGGACCCCTTTGAAAATGGCCATGTCAGGTTTTCCTTGCCAAAACTTAGCGTACGTTTGGAGCGTTATTTTGCCTCCTTTGCGACAACCTAGTATGACATGGTTGGTACCAATGGATTCCTTAGATTTTCTAGTTTCATATGATGCCAGTATCTTCACTCTAGCTTTAGTGGCGTTAAAAAGAATTTGCATTAACTTGTTATTGCGTTAACTTTGACAGCCCTAGTTGTTAGGTTACGTTGTTATTATTTTAACATAAACCATGATCTTTTTTCTAACCTTAACCAAGTAGTTTTGTTGCCTAAATCCAACCAAACGTTTCACAATGTTAACCACGTGGCATTGTGGGTTTCTGCAAGTGTGATACGAGGCTATGAAGGTTACGAGGGTATTAAACGTATTCATAAAACATTTTTTTGGTTCAGAAACGTTCAGTGTATCCCGTAGTTTGCTGAAACGTACAATGCCAACATTTTTTTTTTTTTTTTTGGCAACTGTATTGTAGACAGCTCATGTTGGGCTTTTAAAGAGCATGTTAGTCAGTGTCATCCTCCCCTGATATGACAGTACTGGTGCATAATTGAGTGTTTTAAATGTTTCACTTCTTGCCTTTTCAATCCTGACAAGAATGTAATACTGAAAAACTGGATATGGACAAAAACCTAGCAGTAAAAGTGCTTGTATAACCCTGATGTACTTCAGCCTACTGTAGATGCAACTGCTCAAGTGCTTTTAGCAGGGTGGTGCAGATATCACGAGGAGCAGGGGCTCAATTCAACAAAATGGCACCCCACTTTAATAACGTAGCTCAATGATAAGCGAATGAAATATAAAGAGTGAATGTTCATTCTTGACCTTGAAAACATTGTTTTGACAAATGAATCAGAACTTACCATCCACACTTGCTTTTTCCAAGAAATTTCAACCACCGTCTTACGGCGATGACAGACTGAGCTACTTCAGCGACAGCCGAGCAAACTGAAAGCAGTTGAAAGCTTTGGAAAAAGAAAAGATAGAGCACTGAAAGATTTGAGCATTTACCTGGCAGAGAGCTTCTCATGAAAGACGCTCTCATGTTGCATCACAAGTGCAATACAGTGTTTCTTTTACAGTTTCACCCAAAAGTCAGGATATCCACTATTTCGTTTTTAAATGTGTCTTTTGTGAGTCTCCTATCTTTATGGAAGTGCAAGACGAAATTATGGGAGTAGCCCTTTAACTAACTATTTGCTTTTTAGTCCCAAGGTATCTAATGCAACTTAAAGCAGTAAACAGATTCCATATGTTTTGTGTGAAGGTGTAATTTCTTACTGAAAATGTAGAAATGAAAGGCTAAAAGTTACAACACAATAACTACTGAAACATTACTGTATATAGCCTCCATATACAGTGTACTTTGTACTAATTACTTTAGCTTGTTTATTTAAAAGTAAAAGTAATTTAAAAACGCCTACTTTAGCTGGAACCACCATAGAAGAGGTTTTGAGTACTTTGCCAGGTGTTTATATTTCTGTCTGTGGACAGTTTTTAACAACGCGATAGCGTCACAACAGTGCAAGATGCACTCACGAAACTTTACAGGTGTGTAGTTGAGATAAAAATGAAGGCCAAGTTCAAAGATGGGTGTGGAACGGCGCCGGAAGTAGGGGCGTAGGAAGTGGGGAAGGGGCCATTGGCCCTCGACTGTACACCCCTGGCTCGATTTGGTGTTGTGGGTGGTGTGATCTATAGACTGTATATAAGAAGTGGACGTAGTCACTGTGACGTCACCCATTGGTTTGTGGACTGCTGTTTTGAAGCCTCGAGTTTGAGATTTTGTTTTTTTGTAACCGGTAGTGACACAAAAGGGTGAAGCTAAGTACAACCGAATGCTGAATAAGACATTTTAGGTGACCAAAAAGGTTATAATTAACTTTCATGGACTGAAAACACACAGTGAAAGGGTTAAAGTTGTGAGACAAAAACACGGACAACACCCAGACCGGACAACGCGGTGGTAGTGACCTGTCAATCACAAGGTAGCCACGCTCTAAAGCATCCCCTGCTTTATGGTCTATTTGACTCTAAATGGGACCAAAATTTACTAAATGAACATCACGGTGTATTGAAGAAGACTTGAAACTAGCGATTGAGACCATAAACTCATGTTTACAATGTTTACTGAGGTAATAAACTAAGTAAGAAGTAGGCTCATTTTCTCATAGACTTCTATACAATCAGACTTCTTTTTGCAACCAGAGGAGTCGCCCCCTGCTGGCTGTTAGAAATAATGCAAGTTTAAGGCACTTCAGCATTGGCTTCACTCCTCAGACCCGGAGGTTGCCCACTTGTGTGATCTCATCGCAAGATGATGTCTAGTTCCATTAGTAAGTGATGGCTGACAAGTTACAGCAGCTTATGTTAATACTTCGTTTGAAAAAAAATGGGATTTATATGATCCTTGTATTTACATTGTTATCCACTTTCAGGGAAAACGTTCAGGATCTTCTCAAGTCAGACGCTGAGAGAAAAACATTTATGACGACACTGAAGAAGATGGCATTATCATCTTATAAATAAGATCAAGCAACAATAATTATAAAAGCAGCAGCAACTATTGCAGTTAGTTAATAGCAGAGGGTCAGTGACGATACTCTATTACTCCTCTACTCTAATACTGGTGGTCTCTTTTAATTTCATACATGCCGACCCTGTGAAGCAGCATATAAAACCATATGAGGCTCATTCTCCTCCATGGCTGATGAAGTTCCCTATTAGCCGACTGGAGAACGTTTCCCAGCTGGGAGTCTCAGTCTGAATGTGCTGTGTTAAAACCTAATGAATGTCATAATTAACTGGATATACTTTACATTTAGAATGGGATCCGCTGTTATAAAAACCGTCTACCTTTTAACCCCGTGTTCACCCCTCATCCCCTCTCTCTAAGTCTCTCTTTATTCATTTCCTAAGATGACATTTCTTTATCTGGTTTGCATTATTTTTTCTCTGTTTCTTGTTCAATTTCTTTTCTTTTTTTTTTTTTTTTTGGTTTTGGCCGAGGCCTGCAGCTTTCACAGCATTCCTGACACTTTTGTTAATAAATCATTGGGAAGTTAATGAAAACGGCATTCAGGCATATCCAAAATGATTGTGTTCTTTGTCATGCTAATAAAGTGAAAGATGTTCGTCCAATGGGTGAATGCCTGCACATTACCAGCAACTTCTGATTATGTGTGCGCCTGTTGCACCTCCTTCTTTCTCCCTCACCCTCTCCTTGTTTCCTCTCACCCTCTCCTTCTCACAGACGAATGTTTTAGCATATTTATCTCATAGGTTATCAACATGAATCCAATAGGTTCCCGAAGCAGACATTTGTGTCGCTCTAAATTGCTCAGAGGGAAATAAAAGGAGATGGTCGCTTTGACTTGTTGTTGACCTCTACTTTTTTTCTCCTTCTCAACCCCCCCCCCCCATCCAGTCTCTCCATTTACCACCTTTGTGTCTGGGCTTTACATACAGCAGAACAGAACTTAATTTACCTCCAAACTTAGGAATGAATCAAAAGTTGTCAGTTTGATGGGCAGTGACATGCAGGAGGTGGCCGAGTTCACCGTCTACCCAGTCAAGCCAGACATTTTCTGGCTACTTTAGGCCGGGCACAATGAACAAAATCATATTAAAACACCAGAAAAGTTTTTTTTTTAGCTCCTGCTTAAAATGATAAATGTGCAGATCATCATTTTGTCTCCTATGCTTTCATGATGATTTTGATGTTTGAGCAGACTCCTTTATCCCATTTTACCAGTCGCCAGGAACATTTTTTGGTATTGGACGTATCTGCAAACCACGGATATGTTGAATGGCCAAAGCAGAGCAAGAGACGTAGTAAATCGAGCGACCTTTATTGAAAGATACGTGGTATGATGACAGGTACAGTATAAGAAAGTGAGGGAGTCCACTGAGAGTGGGAGGGACGCTTGGTGGATGAGTCAAACAAACACAGGAGTTTCACCTAGGAGACCGCTGTTTGTGTCCTGTGTGAAACCAAAATGTTGACTCTACGCTTCTTACGTAACGTTACGTAAGAAGGTCCACACAAACCATAATCGTTTTTCTAACTGATCGTTTCATTTCGTTGACAATTTGGCATTGTGCGTTTCTAGCCTGTTCTCATTTCCAGGCCATCAAACACCGACGGTTTGTCATGGCCGTTGGCGTTCGATACCAAAGCACAAGGCACCCTTTTAGCGGTCACACATCGGTCTTTCATTAACTACAATTTAAACCATGTGTGGTGACGTAGTTTAAAGAGTGAAAAGAGGTCGATGGGTCCAACAAACACAGAGCTTTCATCCAGGAAACCGCTGTTTGTGTCCCGTGCGTCATTTTACAATCAGCTGTTTGTTCACGTCCCGTGTTCACAACGTCAAAAGTGGTTTTGTAGTAAGTGTTTTTGTTTAATTCACAACATTAAACACGTGTTTACTGCAACGAAAAAGGGACGCCGAGGGGTCTGACAAAGCGTCAGCATGTGACAAGTTTACGATGAGAACGTTTTGGCGTTTTTGTAAGCATGATACGAGGCTGAAATGTATTTATTAAGCATATTTTTGGTTCAGAAACGTCACATTCGACTGGGTTGACCACACACAGTACATGCTGCATTTGATCCTAAAATCCTTTTTTTATTCGTGTGTGTAACAAATACTTTGAATCACACATGAGTCCTAACAATTGTATCAAGTGAAAAAAAACAACAACTTTTGTCTTAATTGCGAAATCTATTTTTGATCTCATTGCGCTTTAGCTGGAAATATGTCAGTGATATCTCCTATAACAGATGACACTGTGTTGGGAGCAAGTAAAGAGATTCAATTTGAGATGAAATGAGTATTATTATGAGTAGTATAATAATAGGCTGTTTATCTGAGCATCTTCACAATGTTCAGTAGATGTTCATAATGAAAATATAATCATTGTTGCATTTTAAAAAGTCATAAAAGACAAAGTAATGTGATAATGTCATTGCATCAGTTTATTTTTTTCTGTTCCATATCTAGAACAAAACGTTTTGTTTATATCCAATACATCAATCATTACTATTTACTACTACTAATACTTTAACCACTTGTGAGTTTAATAAACAAAAACACAGTAAGCTACAGTTATACTGTAATGATGGAAACCATAAAACAGTAAACCGCAATTTACACTGTAACACAAGGCCAATTAATTTCAACCTTTTTGATAGTGAACGAAAGGAAATACCGTACGTGTATTGTGGTGAAATTGTGAGATATTATTTAGGTAACCTCGATAATTCTGTTACAATATGAAGACATGTTTGCAACCACGTGTAACGGATTAAAAAATAATTTGAATTTGCATATGCTGAAATGAAGTGTCTGTATTCTGAGGACACATTTACACCACTGTATGAAACAAATTTAGTTTTTTTTTAACATCTGTTTGTAAAATACTGTAAATTAAAATGAAAGTTTTCAAAAATAAATTCTTAATGTACACAAGATGTTACATTTCTTTCTCATCATTTTCTGTGTCATTTTCATACCCCTGAGAGTTATTTTTTGACAGCGTGTTTTTTTTTTAATTACTATGATTGTTTTCTTCAAAAAAATCATAAATAACTACAATTCATTGATGAACATAGACGATGTTGTGATGCACTGAATTTGATAGTTGTTTTCATTTTACCGGCTATAACAGTGGCTTTTTAACTTTTACGCTTGTGACTTCTTAAAATGAAACAATGTGACCTTTGTCATATGTTGCATTTGAAGATTATTTCAACCAATGAGTCTTTTTTATTATTCAAAATTTTATCTTTGGAGGCCCAAAGAGGTAAAATTGGACATAATTTTTTTGACAGATGTTTTTTCTCTGGTTCCTGTCCTGTTATTTATCTCAAGACCACTCTTTTTTTATTTTGCAACCTCCAGGTTACGAACCACAGAATTATTTCTTTATATTTATTTCAAGTTTATTTAACCAGGAGAAGCCTCATTGAGATTAAAAAACATCCTTTTCAGGAGTTAGATATCACATTAAACTCTGTTTGGAGCCAAAGCAAATCATTAAACGTCATAAAAATAATTTATGATTTCCTTTAAAATTAAGATTCAAAGGCTGAACTTGATAGTTTTTCTTCTTGTATATTCAAAAACTACAGAGCTTCACTTCATTTTTACAGATATTTCCCTTTTCTCTCTCTCTCTCCACCTACATGCACACCCCGTCTCTTTTCTCTCTTCTGTCTCTTCCATAGATTGCTCAGACTCGAACGCCTGCAGCTCCAGGTACATCGGTCTGATTTTTTTTCTTCTTTTTTTTTTTTTCATAAAGCCTGAATGTGAAAAAGGGAATGGAATATTTGATGGGGATGGGCTCCCATAATCAAGCTGAAATCTCCATCATTATCCTGTATCAGCCGATCCCTTTTTAAAAAGCACCGGGAGTTACCGGTGTTTTACATGAATTTTAGGGCTCGGCGGTGATACTGGGAGCCGAATATATTTGTCGGGTCGAGCCTCTCTTACAAATGCACTGCATGCAGTCTCTCTTTCACACACATAAAACCTTCAGTAATGGCAAAACCACAAATGAAGGGGGGCTGAGCTGAGTAACTGTGTGTGTGTGTGAGGGAGATAGACAGGAAAAATGTCTATTTAAATATAGATGCATACCATTTCTGATGGCAAGTTGAGGTTTTTGGCACCGTTTTCAAGCTAAAGCATATTTTGTAATATTTATTTCTTACAGGGATCCTAAAAAGAGACACTCGTATGTCTATTCTGGGATGTAACCTCTGTCTCATATCAGCGATGTTCAAAAGACACGTGCCTGGAGTAAAAAAAAAAAACACCATGCTTTCAAGTTTTGTCCGGTCTATCTGCAGAAATCACTCAAATATTTCTGTCCTTTTATACAGTTGTTTTGTTGTCTTTTACATGCTAATTCCCCACGTTGTCATACCCACTAAAATGATGGTGCGTGACTGTATGTCAGATTTAGTTATTGCACTTGCAAATGGGACAAACACGTCGTCGTCGTTGTCGTCTTGTGATTCCGTATCCTGCGTGACATGTGAGGGGAAAAAAATCTCAAGTGGGACAGATTCAGCTGCGGTGTGAACAGAGCCAGACGGAAGACTTCATTTCACAGTCTTTTGTGAACATCCATGTTGCCTCGGATATGTGTGTGTTTGTGTGTAAACGTGGACATGCTAGCTAAAGGGGACATCTGTTTGCCTGGAGGTGGGGGCAGACGCTCATATTGTGTGTGTGTGTGTGTGTGTGTGTGTGTGTGTGTAGGGGGGGCCACATGGGAGCGTGGCGGCAGACACAAACACACCGGAGCACAAATGGCGGTGCTGTGCAGTTTCTCCACGTTGGAGCAGGTAACTGCAGGTGAGGGCAGAGGGCTCGAAGACAACAACAGCACTTCACTTAGGCCTAATTAGGAAGGCGGCGGGGTCAGAGTCTGAGCAATATGTTGCACATACGCCTCTGTGGTTACACTGGGTGGATTATGGGATACTTGACTGGGAAAAGGCTGCAGTGCCAAAGTCTCTAGAAAAGGCACAGATGCAAGAGAGAGAGAAAACATGCATGTAGGATAGATTTAATAATGTACACTGCAAGCAAAATATGGCGTAGGCTAATGAAATTTGCTTGTATCAAACAAAAAATGTTTTCTCTTACAGTAACAGATATTTGAGAGATGAATGTGACCACAATGCAGTCCACTTTCTGTCACTTTCTGTTTATGGTCAGCTTTATGTGTAAGAGTGATTTAATATATAAAAAGCAAAACCAGTTGCCTTAAAACATATTTAAAATGTGCTAAATTCGAAATTCAGAGCATTAATATAGTAAACAAACTACAATTTGCGAAGATATAGAGGAGTAATTTCTACCTGAGCAGAGAATGAAGTCGCTCTCCCTCTGTGTGGTTTGAAATCCAAGTTTTTCTGTACCTCATTTACATAGCTGGTCCGGCCGCGCGTGCATTTTAGTGTATGTGAGTCCAAGTGTGTGTGCCCCACCGGCTACAGCTAATCGCCGCCGCTCTGCACTGCGCCCATATGACGGTTACAACTGATAACGCCGTCCCGACCCACGACATTGTTGCAGAAGTGTAGCACCCACCCTGACCTATTGACGTTGTTTGCACTGTTTGCGGAATTAGCTGGTTTTAATTATTTTTTTTATTCTTACTTCTCAAATGTTTTTATCCTACTGCTATCCTATGTTTTTTGTGTCTGTTTTATATTTACTTATGTATAATGTTATGTTATATCTTTACACTATCGATATAGTGTCTGTGGCTGCAACATGCACGCATTGTACAGAACATTGTGCTTCCACCTGGAGTGAAATGTGTTGTATAAATAAAGTTATCTTGCTTAGCTGCTATTGCCGGCTCAGCCGTCACCATGTTGAGAGCTGTGTGGAGTCAATCCCTCAGTCATAGATATGCTCTGAATTTGGAATTCCTCACCTTTAATTATCTACATGCTTGACTATCTAGCTTGGATAAGAAGAAAAACAGAATTTTAGGATGATTGAATCGATCACATTTTTCTTAAATTGCCAAAAAATACACATTGGTCTGTTATTGAGTACCTTGGAGTCTTTAAAACAATTAGTTTCTTACAATTAATAAAGAAAAAGAACCGTCAAAAACATCTATCAGTGTGGTTTTTTTTTTTTTTTTCAATATTTTTGCAATCAAGCGTCATCTTATCAGTTCTTCTGATTCTACCACAAAGACCCACTTATTTAAACTGGCCTTTGTCTCGCCTCGTGCCGTCCAGTGTTTGTAATTGTGTGTGATTTTAGGTCTGTTGTTGTTTATGTTTTATTCTTTGTTTCTTTTACTGTCTTTATGGTCTTATTTTTAATCATTTTTATTCTTGTGAAGCACTTTGTGATCTTGTTCTATGAACGGTGCTATATTATATAAACTTAACTTACAAACATTTTTAAAAACAGGTTGATTTGTATTGATAATAGATTAAGATTCTTACTGTCCTTGCAGAATTGCTTTCATTAAATATGAAGTAAAACTGTGAGAAAATAAATGAGATAAAAACAAACCTTCAGTTTTTATTATTTCATTAGAGGGCAATTAAAAAAGGACAAAAGTACTAGATTTATCAGAGTACACTGTGTCCATCTCCTGTATCAAAGACAAATGATTTATTTTAGATGACAGGATTTTGTCCTACCTTTAGCAAAAAAAGACTCTTATTTAACACATTGATTTGCTGCACATGTGCCCTCTCTTGTAAAACAACAAAAATCAAACAAAATAAAAAAGAAATGAAAATGGAAAAAAAAAAAAGGAGCAAACAAGCATCAAACAGAAGTCATGTGAGCAGAGTGTAGTGCTCCTGTCCTGGGGCAGGATTTCCTGTGAGCACCTTGGACTACACTCTCAAAAGATGCATGCCAAGTCCCCCCCCCACCACCACCACCACCCGACCCCCCTCTCCTTCTCCACAGCCCGACTCGACGACCGCCTCGACCACCTCGCTCCCCAGGAGGTGAGGTCAGTGTGCTGAGATGGAGGTTGGGGCTGCCCTTGAGCGCTGAGATTCAGGCCAGTTTTCTTCAACTTCCTCTCCCTGCGCTGCTTTAAGGTTTGAGCCGGGGTTGTTGGTGGTGGGGGGGAACGCTGCTGAGGGCTTCTGGCGAGGGCACCGCGCACCTCCCAAGGCGTTTAAAAAAGGCATTCTCCCTCCGCGAGACACCTCCATAGTCAGACGCCAGGGCAGGAAGCGCGGTAGCCGGCCAACATTTAGCATCCTGCCGCTGAGCAGGAAGTGGGAAAAGGTCCTCGAAAGTTCCACCAACTGACTACAAAAGAGGTAGACATCGCCCCGAACCACTCATGAGAGGTCAGCTATTTATTTGTTTTTTTTTCCTCCCTTTCCTCCCTCCCTCCCTTCCTCCTCGCGGGTGAGGTTACAGCATGGAAAGGTGAGCCTGGGCTGATCCGTGTGCCGGGGAGGGCAGCCGTCACCTCGAGCGTCGGGCGAACACTAACATCCAGCAGCTCCAGTGTGGCCAGGATGAAAGGCAGTTGGAGGGGAGCGAACTGTACCGGGCTCCGCAGTATTGATGTTGGAGAAAATGAACCGACTCCTCCATCGATCCGCAGAGGGAAAATGTAGAAATAGAAACGGTAAATCTGGCTCTCTTGACTAACAGCTTAACGGCGGCCATTTTTTTTTTTTTTTGTCCCCCGCCCGCCCCCCGCGGGCTTCTTTTTGCTCTTTTCGCCTTCTATGTAAACCGGGCCAATATTCCTGCATTGATGTTGTCTAGAGGGCAGTAAAGCATTTGAAAGCTATATTGGCTTGTTTTGTTCTCCTCCTGGATGACGAATGCTGTGTTTTCATGATCAATAGAGCCGGCCCTGAGTTACTGTTCACGTTGCTGTTATTAGGGACAGCAGAGCAGTCACACAGGCCCACGCCATGTGTAGCTGTCATCTCATCAGACATCCCGGGAAAAAGGATTCTGACTCGGTCCAGCAGCGGTGCCTATATGGAAACATATGGCGAGATGGAATCTTTCAAACATGCTTGATGCCTCCATATGCTTGCTGTTGTGTGTCAGTGATGTGGCGGTAAATAAAAAGGCGGCAAAAACCCGTGACCTCCGTTTTGATGATCATCGCGAGGGAAACAATCTCGACGAATAAAAGTTAATTGTGTTTTCAGAGGAGCTTTGTAGCGTGATGTCGTCCTCAAGAGATATTACTATGACGCACGCTGTGGATTTACCACATCAACGTTTCTGTCTAACTTTAAAAGGAGTTTAAGAAGGTTTAAACTTCACCTTTTCCCTCATTTAATACCAATGATTAAGAGGTTAAACAGCTTCAATTTTAAAGTTCAGACGTAAACAAAAATGGAGCTGAAAGAGCCAGAGCATTTAATGGTGCACTGAGTAAGATGTTCCTGTCCCATATAGGAGAAAATGACCAGAACATATCTATCTGTGGAAGAGTATTCTTGATCAATACCAATTACTTCGCCAGTTGCTGAGATTTCTGGCTTTCAGGAGTCCTTTTCCAGCTTGTAAGTTGTTTTTGAATTCCCCCAAGTACACAGCGATCTATCGCAGGAGCCTATTAACTTAAATATATTTCACCAAAAACACTTTAAAACACATTTCCATCCAAACACAAAAGACAGACTTAAGGCTGCTTCGTTCCAATCAAGCTAATCCATATTTGCTACCTACATCAGCCTGAACCTTAACTTTATTCATTCAATCTCCTAATGTCTGGTTAGGAGGTTGGATTTTTTTTTGTTGGTTTTAACCAATCAGTCTTGAGTGATGTATCCGTCCTGCCAAAGTCATTTTCAGTCGACGTGGAATCTGCGGTTGCTATGAGCAGTTAACAGTTTTTATGGCAAATAAAGAAGCATACCGTTTTCCGAGTTGTGATTTCTCAAAGTTGATTTGCTGAAGGATGAAAAAAAAAACACTGCGCTCAACCAAATACAAAAACAGTCCAAATTTTACAAACTTAAAAACTGAATTAAAGGAGCAATTGGATACATTTCGGTGGATAAACCTTTTTTTTTTGGTACTTTTTGGAAGTCAGCTTCCTCAACCTGCACAGCTGCATCAATCTCGTTCAGTCTTGGCGCCATTTCTGTGGCATTTTTTTTTCTGTCGTTAAGTTCCTGGCTCTCGCACAGACGTTCCCCGTGTTAATCTCACACATAAATCTCTGATGGGCCAATAGGCTATGAATCACTGAACAAATTGGAGATATTTTCGGTTGCTCAAAAGTTTTGAACCAAGTTAAACCTCATATCGTTTTCTTGTTGACTGAATAATAAATATCAAAAAGTATGCACGATTTAGAGCCATAGATTCAGTCCAAGAACACTACATCAACAATACCAACAATTGTCCTGCTTGATAGATAAAAACCTACTGAGTTTATTGATAAAGTTGTGAATAAGTGGAGGAGGGAGCCAGGTTTCCATCCAAATGTATTGCACATTGTAACCAAATTTAGAGAAAACCTGCAAAAGAAAATGAAAATGAATGCTTGTTTCCATCCACTACCATTATGTGGTTATTAGGAGTTGGTTCATCGAGGTATAAGCAGTAAGTGGCGGCAATTCTCCAGTCAGAAAACCTTCATCCCATTGCAGAAAAAGAGGGAGCAACAAGATGACGTAATTAAAAAAGCGCTAATTGGACCTCAAACGGTGAAAAACAATGTAGAAATTTGAATTTTCAACATTTCCACTTAGGTTTATTATGCACAAATTGAAAATGTACACAAAAACAGGTGGATGGAAGATACACAATAGAGGAGAATGACTCTCAACTTGCCCTCTCCACAGAAGTTATGAGCAATGGATCATTAGGAAGACGGAAAAAAAAATAAAAGCAACATGACAGCTAAACAAAAACAATCAACAGAGGTTTGATTGACAGGACCCCTGGGTGCCTGGCGCCCATGGGACCAGACCTGATTGTTGAAGCATCACAGGGTGCAAAGTCACCACTTTACTATGATCAACACACGTAATAATAATCAAACTTAATCTGATGGTATTAGTTATGCATAATATTTAAATAGTAATGGCATATGAGTAATACTTATTCTTTATTCATTTTACCTGAGTTGACTCTGGTTGCTGCTGGGAGATAATGCAGTTTATATGCCTATAAATTAATATTTATCCCTGCTATTTATATAAGGTGTAGACTTTATGTTTTATTTGAATGTTTTTTTATGATTTTACTTAATTCATTTTACTACCGGGCCTCAGCATCAGACTGCTTGTTAAATTGTGTGTCCAATTCCAATTTATTCCAGATTATGTTTGATTATATGATAGAAGTTTGTCCAACAGTTTGTCATTATTAACATAAGTGCAAAACTACATAGCAGTCATCACTACATGTAATGCCATTTTTTAATTCTAGGAGGATTTGATAACAAATCCAACAAACACAGGACTTTCAACCGGGAGACTGGTGTTCGAGACTGATGTTTGTGTCCCAAAGTGTTGTTTTACTAAGTTTCCGTACTTATTTTAAGCCCAAACATGATGTTTTAGCTAAACCTAACTAAGTGGTTTTGTTGCCTAAACATAACCACGACCAATTCAAGGAAACGACGTTGTGTTAAATGACTAAAATGCGTTACCATGTCACATAGAAATGTTTTTTTATTGTCCCCATGAGTTACTAATGTGACCCTGTCACAGACAATCTTGGCTTTAAAGTTCCAGTGTGTCGGAAAACTACGGTGGCCTTTAGGTAATGTAAACACGTGAAAGGCCCTCTCTCTATGTGAGAAACATGGCGGTGCAACATGACGGACTCCGTGAAGAGGACCCGCTCCCTATGTAGATATGAAGGGGTCATTCTAAGCTAACGAAAACACAACGATTCTTAGTTTCAGGTGATTAAACACTAATGAAAACATAGTTATGAATATTATATTTAATTTACCAATAGATCCCCCTAAATCCTACACACTGGCCCTTTAACACTGGGTATAACACCTCTCTCCATATCTGACTGACACAGAAAGAAATTGATTTGAAACAGTATTTGCTTAGAAAATACACTCATTGTTACATATACTTTTAAGATTTTAATTACAAAAAATCCCTGACTGATGAGAGAGAATGAGGAGGTGTTGCTGTTGTTAAAAACAGAAGTTTTTAAACACAAAAAGGTGTTGTTTTTGGGTCTAAAAAAAAGCTGAATTTCATTTTTCTTCCCACTACTACAGTGCTCTTAGCAGAGTCGGAGCGCCCTTAGTATTTTCATCTCGCACATCATGCTTTTTAATTATGGGACATATTGAGCAGCGTGTCCAATGCACAATGGCTCCGCTGGAATATTCATGTCCAAAGTTGGAGGAAAGTGGAAAGGGGAGGGAAGTGAGATGTAATTGTAATTAGTGAAGAACCTGGTGCTGCCAATTCTCAAAGGAGCATCGAGTCACCTGCTGTGTGAACGCGCGCGTGTGTGTGTGTGTGCGTGCATCTGTCCTCCTGGCTCAGCGTACCTGGACACACCAGGGAGTGTGAGGAGCTCTCTTGGCTTAACTAGGAGATGTACCTGCCTGTCTCCTCGCTGCAGGCTGAAGTGGCTAGTTAGCATATGCGCCGCCATGCGTGCGTGTTTACCCTATACGGGTGTGTGTGTGTGTGTGTGTGTGCGGGCATGTGCGAGTGCAACGCGCGTAGGCCTCATCTCAAGTCTCACCGGAGACTTGTTGTCTAAGATTAATGAAGGTCACCGGAATCCTCCAAAGTATTCCGATAATTAAGGCTTTGTTTATCAAAAACAAGTTATATTAAGAGCAAAAAGATTCATGGTAATTATTCATAATCTTAACAATTCAAGTGTAGCCACCTCATTTGTGCCTTTAATTCTTCTTGTTAATGTTTTGCATAAATCTGCATAATTACTTGAGATGCCTGTTGTATTTTTGACAGCTACTCAGTTCGTGTGCACTAAAGGGTATCGAATGTGCCTCGCGCTGCATACTTAAAAAGCGCCTGTACAGGCTGGAGCCGCCGAGCATATTTCAGCCATCAAGCCGGCTGCGCGGGGCAGCGGTGCACGCGGAGAACGGGGTGTTTTCTATCAAACGAGAGTAAATGGATGCTTCTGCTTGCGGTGGTTAGAATGAGGGGGCTTTTATGAGCGAGGCGTCCCCCAAATCATGCCGCTAAATGGGGACGAATAAATCCTCCGCTTTGAACAAAACAGGAGCTGTTGTGAGTTTGCTTTTATTTTGAAGATCAAGTCCCCTCTATACATAATTCAATGTGTGCATGCCCTGAGTCTGTGTGTACAGCTTGACGTGTCTGAGGCGCCCCCCCTGTATAATCACTGCATAACTCTGATGCAATAATCACATGTAAATGACCAGTGCATGGAAATGCTCTCTCTTGGTTTACATAATCTTGTAATGACCTCTTGTAACACTCCGTCTGTGATATTAGCCCTAATAGATTGTTCTTGCTCTAGATTTTTTTTACTTATTTTTTTTTTGCAGCTCCGGCCCCTGGAATTACACGGAGAGTGAGGCTGGCCTATTAGCACCGTGACATGAGTGATTTAATTTACCCTCAGTCTCTCTCTCTCTCTCTGTTACTCTGTCTCTCGTCTTATTTAGCATGCGACAGGCGTGGACAGTAATGGCTGTGTGATTGGGCTGCGCTGGATGATGATTTTAATAAACACACACACGCAGACGGGGGCCAAAGGTCAACGGTGTTTGGATTCATCAGCCGCACAGGTAGGATGGAGCTGCGAATGACGACACACGCACACACAATTTCACTAACGTCCTGTGAAAACTTTGACTTTCCTGCTCCTTGTTTTTTTTTTTTGTCCTGCCGTTTTCTCCACTTAATGTTGGTTGTTTGTGCACAAACTCTCCATATTTGCATGTTACGTGTACACTAAAGCATCTGTGCATCCTGTGTGTGCGAGCGACGTCCACTGCGTCACACTTCTCTGCGTGCCCAGCCCTCCATGCAGGCCTTGTGCTCCCGCTCAGAGAAACATGTGGCTCTGATGTTAATTGAAATTTGTCTAATGAAGTAAAGTTAAGAAAGAGAGAGGGAGAGAGAGACTTGTAGGAGACGAGGTAGGTAGACAAAGAGAGGGCAAGGAAGAGGAGAAGTAAGAAAAAAAAAAAGAAAGCTTCAACTTTCTTTAATTATGTTTACCCAACAGGCTTTGCTTCCTCATTTAAATAGCATAAACATCTGGCCATGGCGCGCCACTAGCATGGCGGCAGTAGTCAAGCAAATCTTGTGGAAAATAATGAAATTAGATCCCTGGTGCTGTGACAGTGGAAGGGCAGAAGACATCCGCTCCATGTTAATAAAATTGCCATGAATGAGTGAATACAATTAGGAAATTGTCAGTGGCGGCAGTGAACTTTTGTAACTCACCGATGTTTGCATCATTCGATTAAGGCAGCAATTTGGACTTGTTTATTTGCGGCTGCTGTGGCTTTTATTAATTGTGACCCGGCAGTGATTGGCCTGCGATTAAACCAGTCACATATGATGTGGCTGAGGGTGAGGGATGGATTGGTGGGCAGGCTGATGGAGGACATTTATTTTTTTATTGTTGTTTATCTCTGCGAGTGCGTGTCGGGGAGGACGGAGCTCTGTGGGTGTGTGTTTGGGTATGCATGCTCAACGTTTGAATCGAGGCAGTGAGGATGTCTGGTTTTACATTTTAAAATAATCTAATCTAATTTAATCTAATCTAATGTTAATCTTAAAAGCTCTATAATTTATTTCTGTACTGCTTTACTGTATGCCAACATTTCAACTGTCCATTCCTACTAGTACTCTACATATAGCCCTTATATTCCTCACATCACATCACGTCAACGCTGTTCTCCACCCACTTAAGGGATGAGTTCCAGAAACTAAATTTGGGTGCTGCTAAGGATTCATTAAAGTTTCAGTGTTTGCTCACAGAGCTGTCAATCAGGAATGGACAAGCAGATGTGTCGTCACATCACAACAACTGGCAGCAGTGGCAGAAGAAGTACTCAGATACTTATATTTATATAGATAGAAATACCACAATGTGAAGAAAATAAAAGTCCTGCATTCAAAACCTTACTTGAGTAAAAGTATGTAAATATTCTCAACAAAATGTAGTTAAAGCTGAAGTAGGTGAGATTGGAGCAAATGTGATTAAAAAAAGTTATTTTTATAAAACGGTCGCTATATCGTGACAGTAGTACATGAAACAGGTAACCTTAACAAAATCATGTTCCTCTGTGTCCTCCGGTGCTCCTAACGGCATCTGCAAGATTTCACAGACCGGGGGAAAACAAGCAGTAAGAGCTGATCAGAGGTCTGCTGTCCAGCTGCTGTCTATGCTAGCTGGCTGTCAATCACTCGCGAACTCCGACCAAACGGTCAAACTAGGCCGCGCTGATCAGCTTTAAAGTATTATATTACGTTAATGTCTATTTCTCTCCTCAAATGTTTTCAGAATCATCTTGTAGTACTCGGTTTAACTGTAAAATGAGAACGTTTGTGACGCGGCCACCATTGTGAAATCTGATAAAGGAACGCCAAGTTCCGGTCACATGACCGGAGCACAGCCAATAGGAACGCTCTCTCAATGAAATGACCTGTGATTGGTCAAAGTCAAAGTAGATTTTTTAAAGCCTGAGAACAGAGCCATGAGGAGGTGCAGAAGTCTAGTTATCTCTCAGAACACTTGAATTACAATATGCTGAAAGGTTATTATGGAATTTTTGCCCAATGATGCCAAAAACATACTGCCTACTGAAGCTTTAAAGTATTAAAACTAAAAGTACTCTTAAAAATCATCCCCGTCAGTGTTTTACTGTTATATATGATGTTTTTTACTTAACACCTTTGTGATGATGCTAATCAAAGGTTGATTTATCCTATCCCTTTAATGTGCTGGATGCCATTTTAGGCCAATGACCGGCTTGTGCTCATGTAAATGTAAAAAGAAGTGTCAGTGCCACTTCTTCTATTGTTATCTGTCCCACAGCCGCTTTTATCACTCATCCACCAAACAGCAAATCAAAATTAAAATACAGTGGAAACGCAATGAAAAAACCCTATTAACAAAACCTCACACAGTTCATGGGAAGCTCCAGGTTACAGGTTGTTAAGTCCCTGCAGTAGAAAAAGGAATAACAGAAGCCTTTACTGACCATACTGACTATTTAAATAATTGAATGATTGATTTACGTCACATATGAAGCAAAAATGCCAGACAGTCTCTGGTTCCCGTTTCTCAAATGTGAGGATTTGCTATATTTAAATGTCTTTGGGTGGTCTGTTGATCAGATAAAACAAGTCATTTGAAGACGTCACCTTGGGCTCTCTGGGAAATCAGGACGGGCCTTTTGTACTGGGTTCTGACATTTTCTAGACTAAGCGATTTATAGATTAATTGAAAAAAAGAAAAGAGGACAGATTCATGGATAATAAGAATAATCGTAAAGGCAACCTACAATCTGAATATTATAACACCTTCCTTGATAATGGATGCTGGCTTGAAGGAAAAAGATGAAAAGGAAAGATAAAAGGTGATCTTTTAGATACTAAAAATCATTACTGCAACATCTTAAAACAAGACAGAATAAGGTCAGTCATCATAACATTTACACTTGATTAAAAAGGAAATGTTTAAAACCAGTGATCCGCCTCAGAAACAAGTGGAATTAACTCGGTCAACTCCCAGATTGGTGTAGATATGAAGAAATATTAGGTAGATTAAAATATTTAATCGCGCACATTTTTTCACCTGTTCAAAATGTACCTTAAAGGGAGATTTGACAAGTATTTAATACTCTAATCAACATGGGAGTGGGCAAATATGCTGCTTTATGCAAATGTATGTATATATTTATTATTGGAAATCAATTAATAACACAAAACAATGACAAATATTGTCCAGAAACCCTCACAGGTACTGCATTTAGCATGAAAAATATGATGCTCAAATCATAACATGGCAAACTCAAGCACATATCTTGAGGTCAGAGGTCAAGGGACCCCTTTGAAAATGGCCACGATAGTTTTTCCTCGCCAAAATGTGGTTGGTACCAATGTATTCCTTAGACTTTCTAATTTCATATGATGCCAGTATCTTCACTTTAGCTTTAAAACTGAGCCCGCTGCAACCTCAAAATCGCAAGTTGCGTTAATGCGTTAAAGAAATTAGTGGCGTTATTATGGCGTTAATTTTGACATTCCTAAGAAATATACAATTTTAAGACTTCATTGATGCCATTTCTTGTTCAGATAAGACACTGGGAAAAACCTTTGCAGATCATCACATCCGGTACTTCCTCCTCTTCCCAGAAGACATAGTGTATTTACTATATATATCTATACAGACTGTGGTGCTTTGGAATAAATCCGCTCAAATGCTCTCAGTCTTTATCATCTTCACTCCTCGGGTCTGGCGTTCGCCATTCCGACTTCCCTTTGCAAATTTGAAGTAGTGCGCCCCTACCCTCCTTTGCTCTGTGCTTTCTAGAGAGAGGACTGTGTTTACTTTACAGCCTCACGCAGGCAAGGGAAGGGATTACATTTGTGGAAATGAGTTGTCATTTCAGGAGGTAATAATGGATTTGGGCCTGAGAGCTCGACAAACACAACACGGGGAGAGCGGAGAGGATGAAACATGGGAGCCGAGGTAGAGAATGTGTGTGTACACTGTGGATTTGTGTGCACACAGGAAGGATGGGGACCCACACAAAAGCACACACGCGCACACACTATTTGGCTGGACATCTGTACAAATGAGAGAGTGCTGGTGGATTCTGCTGGGGTGCCTGGTTGGGGGGTGGATATCCCACCACAAGATTCCTCCAATCTTCAAAGCTCCAGTCCGGTTGGAAGTAATGGTTTCCATCCCCGTTGCCAGATTGGGTTCGTCCTGTCATCACCGCTGTATTTACTGACAACCGTGTTTTATCTTTTGTCTTGGCCGCCCTCAGAATTGCCTCCATAGTATTTTACGCTGACTTGAAATGTCTCTTTTGTCTTTGGCTGGAGTTTTGGAAGTTCCATTCTTGCCTGCCAAATGAAACAGGCCCTGGTTTTACCCTCCCGACTGTAACCGTGACCTCTGGACTGCACAGTAGTATGCCAGTCACATTGAGTCCATCATCATCACACAGGCCCTCTTCTTCCATCCCACATCCCATATGCAGCCATGCATAATGTGTCCATCCGCTGCAATATCTTTCACTGCTGAACGTGTGCCAAAACCAAAAAATAGAGCCATGAATTATTCTATATATTGACCTGGAACGATTTGGGATTGCATCATCATCAATGAATGAGTCAATGAGGACTGAAGTCGAGGTCTTAGACCTGACCCGGGACCCGAGTTGGGCTAGGTCCAAATTATATTCACTCTGACTGTGTAGAGTCTGTGTGTCAAAATGTCTAAAACCCAAGTGGACCACTATCAACATTGATGATGTGTAAACATCACAGTAAAATGTATTTTTTAAGGCAAGATGGAGAAGTGTGAAGTGCACAGAAAAAAAAAAAACCCACATTGAGTGCTGCTATATTTGACCACTTATTTATTTATTCATTTATAATTTACTTATTCATTGTTGGTGAATTGATGTGGCTACCAGTGTGTTCTCTTTCTATTTGGTTCTGTTGGTGTCGACCACACATTGGACCAGGTGTAATTATCTTCAGGTGTATTTGGAATAGGACTGTCTTCTGGCCGGAAAGGGTCCCTTTTTTTGGAAAATCAATGCATACATGTACAATGTGGAAGAGAGTTTTATGTGCACCTTAAAGCACTTTGTTTGCACATAATTGCTCTTATCTATGTCTTTGTGTTACATGATGGCAACATGAATCCTCAGAAATGAAACACTACACACTGGGAAGATTCAATAACCTGAGCAGCGAGGTCAGCAACAGACTCTTAACAAATGACAACAACAATGGTGGAATGTTTTTGAGCGCCACTTGCCACTTTTACTGCCTCTTAACATTTAACTATAAAGCAAGGAATCTCTGTTCTGTATGTGTGTGTGTGTGTGTGTGTGTGTCCTTCGCATATCTCAAGAATTGCTCATCCGGTCCACTTCACACTTGGCAGGTGTATTGCTGGAGACCCAAGGACGTGCAGTGTCGGAATTGGTGGACACATGACAATGCTTCAATGTTAATAAACTTTGAATAAACAAGCGAACAGCACTCTCTGTGCATCGGCTGCAGGGCCCTGCGGACTGAGTCGAGCATGTCGTCCACAGCAGGACGTGGAGTCTTTACAGGCTCATTGACTGTAGTTCACTTTTGCCGCTGAATGCTGGATATACTAACATTACAACCAACACATTCTCACTCCCAACTCGTCAAATACCGTCGCTTAGCTAGTTAACAATAAAGTAACCTTGAGTTTTGCCATGTTAGGTTAGGTTTACATTGGACAAATGTGGATGTTCTCAAGGGAAATTCTTTGGTCAGGGACTTTTTATTCCTCCAGATACGTATAAAAGTATGCAGGCAAGTATGTAAATAATGCCTTTTGTGTTACAGCTGCTTGCCTGCATAAATGCATTGTTAAAAAGCAAGAATGTAAGCATTTTTAATTAATTGAAGTGGGTCACTTGCCTCTAGCATAATGGCAACATATCAAACACTGTGCTTAAAGTTTTAATTCAGCTATCATCAAGCCCAAGTGTCATGATGCCGTTAAAGGGAAAAAAAAAAAAAAAAACATCTTACAAAAAGACTGTGGGTCGTACCTTCCATTAGGTGTCCCAGGCTGATTTCTTTTTTTAACAGGCTTTGCATTTACTTCATACTTAATGATGGAACCATATGCTTGAGCTATTGAGAATGTATGGGCCTTGATGTGTGTGAAATGATCATTCCAGGGTATGCAGAGGTGAGGGGCAAAAGGGTTCGGTTATAATAGGACTGGCTTTGTTAAATAAGACGTTTTGTCACATACAGCTGTGAAATGAAATCACAGAGCTTTTTTTTTTTTTTTTTTTACGATACATAATGTAACCCACAGGACTTATAGTTTCTGCACATTTCATAGAAAATATCATTAACCTGAGTCTCTTATATGATTTTCTATAGGTTAGGTGATGGGATAGCATTTGTGTGCGTGCATAAGAATGTGTGCGCGCCTGTGTGGAGAATGAATTAGTGTACAAGTATCTACTTGTGCATTTTTGTGTGTTTGCATGCTTGCACGAATACACATGTGTATCTGCGTGTGTGTGTGTGTGTCGTGAGACAGATGGGTAATAGCCCCTGTGCTGAAAGCGGGGCCCTGTGTAACGTGCAGCCCTGATTGCAGACCTGATTACCTGCCATATGCTAGCTGAAGGGTTGAGGGCCGGACCAAATGAGAACAGTATGCAAACGTTAAAGCAGCGTTTTTATAGCACAGTCATTATGCCCCCGCTCTGGCAAATGAAAACGAGCGTGGCGGGGAGGGAAAATAATGAAGTCGTAAAAAAACGGACGGGTCACGGTGCGTGGTCGCTGCCGCCGCCACCTCCCAGCTGTAATCCCATTGGCTAGAGAGGAAGGGGAAGGGTCCCCCGCTAAGATGATGGTAAAGCGTTGGTTAGACCGCAGGGTGGCCCTGTTCAATCGAAAAGCCTTCCACAGAGGGAAGATGGCAGTTAAAGATCAAACCCTATCTTTTTTTTCCTGTGCACATCACCTTTATTTGGGGAAGTATGAAACACAAGCTTGTATGTGTGTGTGAAGTGTGTGTGTGTGTGATGTGATTATGATCCTATTAGCCTTTGCATTCTCCATTATGCATGCAGCGTACGGGGCTAAACTGACCTTGTAAGACGATCATTGACTCTCCTTGGAAAACACTTGTTATCCCAGGATTAACACACACACCAATTACTACCTGCTCGCCACATGAGCTCGGGAAATAAAACATTTCCTATCTGTGTCTCGTACAAAAGGGGGGACGCCCAGCTCTCTGTGTACACACAAGAATATGTGGGGGCACACTTATTTCTTTTTGGACTGTGAATGTATAATTTGAAGGCAGAATGTATTATCTCAATGGGCTGGATTACTAACCAAGCAGTTCATGATACTGTACTGATAAAACTCATTATTGAAATCGTACAGCATGTTTTAAAAATCATGTACATTCATGTTTTGTGGGTAAGTCGGACTCCCAGAGGTTTTGCATGAATGATTTTCTGTGTTACCACTTACAGAAATTGGTGCTTCCTTCCAAACATGATATATCCATTTTTAGAGGAAAAAGGCCCCTGATAGTAACTGTTAATGGAGGAAATGGAGGGTATCAGTTTTTCAGTTGATTGATTTGAGAGTCGACTCTGTGAACGGACACACCATGATTTTGAAGTTTTTTGGATGGTATCCAGTTTAGCTGTAGTGACATGCAGAACATATGTATATTAACAATATATTCTTTGTGATTTTTAATAAAACAATCTAAAAAAAAGTCAACATTATTTTGCCTCAAGACATGCAGTCAGAATAAAATATTTGGTGCCATTTATACAAATCACATAGAGAAGAAGGCTTGTAGTCAAAGCAATCTTTACACACCTTGTACCAACAGTATGGGGACTGGGTGGACGATATTCAAGGAAATCTTTAACTGCCAATTTTGCACCTCAAGACCTTGTAACATTTCAGAGAAAATGCCGATACGGCTGTGTTGGGAATGAAAGCAGTAACATTGCAGGGATAAGCTCGTAAAGGGTTAGGTCCATCTGACAAAAGATGCTTTCATGCAGAGCGACTGAACCAATCACAAGACTCTGCTGATGACATATTTACGGTTTAGCATTTAAGCCAATGATTTCGTGCAATAAATACATTAATAAATACATGGCACCGGACAAAAACAACTCCTTAATGCATGTTCCTGAAAATAATAAGAGACGTCTTACGCCGCGTACACAAACATTCGGCCTTGCCTTATCTTCTTCTTCTTCTTCTTCTGTTGAGTGTTGCATTACCGCCATCTGCTGGACTGTCCTTTTCCCCATCTATTCCAGCATTACCACGGCATGTGTGAAAAGGCGCGAGATGGAAAAGTTCCTGAATGTACTGTATGTGTGAAATTACTAGCGGTGTTGTCTATATTTTTGTCTTCGAACTTTAACCCTTTCACCTTGTGTTTTCACTTCATGACAGTTAATTGTAACATTTTGGTTGCCTAAGAATGTCTTATTAAACATTCGGCTGTACTTAGCTCCACCTTCTCGTGTCACGTCTGGTTTCAAAAACACAAGATGGCAACGGCCAAGATGTCGAACTCGAGGCTTCAAAACCGTAGTCCGCAAACCAATGGGTGACGTCATGGTGGCTATGTCCACTTCTTATATTTTAGAATCGTAGCACCCCAAAAACACAGTGTTGTATTTTTATTTCTGCTTGAGCACAGATTAAACAAGTGAGATACAACATGTTGAGTAGTGTGCTTTAGATGTTTTTTCTCTCACTTCAAACGTATTCGTTTTAGCTATTTTTTTCCTGCTTTTAGTCTTTATGCTAAGTTAGGCTAACCAAGCCCCAGCACTAACATGAGATTGATATTGATCTTCTTGTTTCACTCTCAAAAAGAGTGAACTATTTCTTCAAGATTAGATTAAAAGCATGTTCTTATTTAATTACTGTAAAAGGTTAAACACTGTTTCATACCAATGGAAATCACATAAGGGTTTGTCTATTCTGTTTGATGTGGTTACGGGAGGATATTTCTATTCTGGTTCTGCTCTCATCATGTTGTTAATGGAATACTGGGTTCCCTATAAACCAGCATTATGAGATTCTACGTTATCCATGTACCATGTACGTCCGTTTTGTGCTGCATTCGGCGAAGAAAACCGATTCCCATTTAACAAGCTGAGACTCCCACCTCACTACAAACCTGTTAGCTGCGTGTAAGGAATGACTCTTGTTGCCAGGGGCTCCCCATCACTTTTCCCATTTCCATCCATCAGGAGAAAAGGGGAACTTGTGCATAATCCTGAAGCCCATTGTGGCCTACTTAGTGGGAAGGGAACATGTCTCTCCGACTGGTCGTGCCTTTGTATGTGGGTCAGCTTCATTCAAATTCTCTTTCATTCCAGCTCTTCTTCCGAAACTGTGGCCCATCATTAGCTGTAATATAGGTCACCCCAGGCTTTGTGAGGCTCCAGCCCCATTTGCATTCTTGATTCAGATGTAGCAGTCATGGAGTGACTCTAGGTAGGGAGGTGGGAAGCTAGGGGGGAGGAAGGTGGCATCAGAAGTAAAGGCGAAGCTTTTATCACTTTTGATGAAAGGATGGGGTCAGTCTGGATACATGCTTAAAAGGATCAGGGTGTTTTCCCCAGTGGTGGGAAGATGAAACTCCTATAGACGCAGGTTGAAATGTACAGTGGGTACCCTGTTTCTCATTTTCTCCATGGTGGAGAAGAGGAAAGATGAGGAACTGATTTATTCCTGCATTTACATGTCATATTCCAAGAAATAATCATATGCCCCCTCGCGCTTGATATTCATTAAGTTTTGTAAAGGCAATGGGCACTCTACTCTTTCATTCAATTCAGGTCAGTAACCTTTATTTGAGTTTTTAATTGAGGAATGTGAGGGTGTACTTGCCCTGCACACCCCCAATGTGCAAACACAGAATAACAGGTTTCAAGTAAAAACTAAACAGAGGGTCACGACAATGACCTGAGAACAAATACCTCTTGTTCGGTGTTTTGGTGTTCTGCTTCATTCTCGGATGAGAGCGGCTATTATTTGCAAAAGTCAAGAACAGTGTGTTAAAGTGTGAGACTGTTCACTGTTGTTGCAAAGTTCTGATCTGCAATCAGGAAATGTGTTGTTGCTTTGTTGTAATATGTCAGGGGCATCACGGAGACATTTAATCTTCCTGTTTATCCCACTCGTTACCCATCTACTGTATTTAACCATTCTTCTACGTCCTCATGCTGTCTTTTATGTCAAGCTTTCTTCAGTCACCATCCGGCCAGGGTTGACAGTAAAGCCCTCTACACGTGATCAGCTGTGCCAGCTAATGGTACACAGTACAACGTTCAGTTTCATTTTCTCTTTCCAAACGCAGTCATTTTAAGCCTAACCATTGTTGTTTTTTCCTAAACTTAACTTTGTTGCCTAAAGTGACAACAAGGGTAGCTGTGACAACCCTACCTCTTTTGGCTACTGGGCTGGCTTTTTGTGTTCTTTGTTTGCTAAGTGGTTTTGATGCCTAAAGTGACGCCAAGGTATGTGACGAAGCGGCAATATGTGACTAGTTGGGATCAGAAAGTGTTGAACACATGCGGTAGAGAACAAAGACAGTCTGGCAGGGGAACAGGGGAAACAAGGGAGTATATAAACAGGTTACACAAATGGCAAAATCAGGGGCAGGTGAGTAATTGAGGGCAGGTGAGGATAATCAAGGAGGTGGGAAAACACACAAAGACAGGAAGTAAAACCAAACATGACACATGAGAATGACAAGGAATATAACAGAAAATATAATGCATCCAGTGGTGCAAATGTCATTCTAGCTTGTCAAGAAGGAGCCTTAGTAACGCTCCAAACTTACGCTCCATTTTCACTAAAGTTTGGCCATTTTCAAAGGAGTCCCTTGACCTCTGACCTCAAGATATGTGAATGTAAATGGGTTCTATGGGTACCCACAAGTCTCCCCTTTACAGACATACCCACTTTATGATAATCAAATGCAAGTTTGGGACAAGTCATAGTCAAGTCAGCACACTGACACACTGACAGCTGTTGTTGCCTGTTGGGCATGTTATGATTTGAGCATATTTTTAAGCTAAATGCAGTACCTGTGAGGGTTTCTGGACAATATTTGTCATTGTTTTGTGTTGTTAATTGATTCCCAATAATAAATATACACATACATTTGCATAAAGCAGCATATTTGCCCACTCCCATGTTGATAAGAGTATTAAATACTTGACAAATCTCCCTTTAAGGTACATTTTGAACAGATAAAAAACACTTGTGATTAATTTGCGATGAATTGCGATTAAATATTTTAATCAATTGACAGCCCTGATTTTTACAAATCTGTTTATCAGAATCTAGAAAAATATAACTATATAGGAAGAGCCATCATGGTACAACCACCATTATTTATTTTAGAGAATCATACTCTTGATTCAGACCTCTAGACCTCCAGGAGTCTGACGAGTGAAAATATAATGACTTTCTCTTTCAATTATTTAAATCGTCTCCTCTTATCAAAAATACCCTCTTAAAAAATATAATGAAAAAATGTTTGTCTCACGAATGTGATACCTCCTGAAGGACGTTCACTTGAATTCAAGAATGAATGGATTCGATTTTGGTGGTCAAAGGTTAAAGGTCAAAGGTCAAGGTCACAGTGACCTCCCAAAACATGTTTTGGGCCGTAACTCAAGACCTCATATGCTAATAATGACAATTTCACAGTGTCTAAACAGGATAAAATGATGAAGTGATGACATTTTGGACAGACATGGACGTAAACTGCCACTTGCCCGGATGGCGGAGGCATACAACCGTGAGGCGGTAATTCTAGTTCTGCAGTGTGGTGTCATGCTTGGGGGGTAAAAAAGCATTAATCACAGTCCTAAAGTCCTCGGCAGCACAGCGGATCCAGCCTCTGTGTTTAGTATGCAAAGGCAACAGAGCCTATTGACAGTTTTTTTTTCTCTCCTTAGCAAATTACATGTTTCCACCTTAATTGTTATTGGAGATGTTATCATGAAGCGGATGCAGCCCTCGCTTCTGAACCTGCTAAAGCCTGACAGTGGTGTGAAGGGGGCAGAGGAGGGGAGTTATGCAAAATACGGCCTATGTATAATTAATGACCCCCCCCACCACCACACACACACACCCCCGCCACCACCACCACCACTCACACACACAACCCCTCTATCCTCTTTAGGATGGACAGCTGGCGCCACGGTGTCTTTTTGACCTCTAAGGGCTGCGGTGTTAAATTGAGATACTGAGGGCGAGGAGGGAATGGGAATTGGTAAAGGGCGGATGCTGAAGAGGAGACACACACACACAGACACACATATAGACACAAGAACAGAGAACTAAAGGGGCACTAATGTAAGAGGAAAGTAAATGTACCCGCTTGCAATTTGAGAAACTTTACATCTTCAGACACATTTCAAGTAGTGGAAAGTTTGCATTACATAAGAAACGGTGACGTCGCGTTGTAAAAGGTGGGCTAATTTTAGTGATGGTTTCTCCACTACTGTCTGTCTGTCTGTCTGTATGGTGTGCTTGGTGTGTGCTACAGGCATCGTTATATGACACAGTGATGTCTGTGTGTGTTGCAATAAAAGGATGGAGTTTCACTGACGGCCTCAAGTGTATCAGAGATGAGGGAAAGGTGAAAAGAAGAGGCACACGGCTATTAGCACTTAAAAGTTTAGTAAAGGCCAGACGGAAAAAATATTAGGGCTTCAATTCATGATTATTTTATTGCAAAAATGATCTATAGATTATTTTTTTCATTTAGTCCATAAAATGTATAAAATAGATAATAGTATAAGAGATAGAGAAATAGATACCTTTCAATGTCAATGTCATTTTTACTTGATATCAAAATTTAGCCTGTCAATAGATTAAAATATTTAATCGCGATTAATTGCAAATTAATTGCACATTTTTTATCTGTTCAAAATGTACCTTAAAGGGAGATTTGTCAAGTATTTAATGCTCTTATCAACATGGGAGTGGGCAAATATGCTGCTTTATGCAAATGTATGTATATACTTATTATTGAAAATCAATTAAAACAACACAAAAAAATGACGAATATTGTCCAGAAACCCTCACAGGTACTGCATTTAACATATAAAAAATATGTTCAAATCATAACATGGCAAACTGCAGCCCAACAGGCAACAACAGCTGTCAGGGCATCAGTCCGCTGACTTGACTATGACTGATTTAGTGTAGGTTTGGAGCGTTATTAAACCTCCTTTACAACAAGCTTGTATGACCTGGTTGGTACCAATGGATTCCTTAGGTTTTCTAGTTTCATGTGATACCAGTATCTTTACTCTAGCTTTAAAACTGAGGCCGCTACAACCTCCGAAAGATCGGTTGGATTAAAGAAATTAGTGGCGTTAAAATGGATTTGCATTAATATGTTATTATGGCGTTAACTTTGACAGCCCTGATGAAAACTGTTGGCAGTTTCTGTCAGTCAACGTATTGTGTTAAATATTATGCACTTGAGCATAAAGCAGTTTCCCAACAGGATAGTTTGGATGGCAGGGATGTTTTTTTTAATGACCTTTTGACCTTTTACCCACACCTGCTTTAATAAAAAATAATCTAACAGAAAAACTGTACATGTATGTGTTTCCTCTGTTTTCATTGACATCCAGAAATCTCAAAAGATTTTGGCCAAATGATGTTGTCAAAGAGCATCGTGGTCATTATCGGCTGTAGGTCATTGTTGTTATTGAACTCATTATTGAACTCATTATTGTTATTTCCCCCACTACACACAACTTATGATCCAAAACTTGCCACCACTACAAGTAAATATAGGAAAAAATGACATCACTTGAGTCACTTTTCCATCCTTGCGAGGACCTTTGTTGATGTAGAAGTACCAGAACACACGCGGCGCACACTCAACACGCACGCGGCTGACTTTTTGCACGCTCTCGTCAGTTTACTGTACTCCCTATCTCCTCCATTAATTGATCCAAACAGGCTCAGATTATCTCGGCTCGTATGCAAAAAAGCCAGAGTCACTGCCAACTCTTTCAAGATAGCAGAAGGCGAGACAGACAGAACTTTGGCTGAAACTCCTCCTGCGCCTTAATTCCTGACGGGAAACACGTTAATATCCCACCACCAACCCCCCCCACCCTCCACACACACACTCCTCAACTACCCCCCTCCTCCCTTCCGTCTTATCTCCACCCTGAGCCTCTTTTGATGTCCCAACTCTAATCAACTCGTCCGGGCCGACGGATGTGCGGCTGACACGGGACAATCGGCGGAATCTAAATCGTTACATCTCCCCTGACATTACCGTGGCATTTTTGTCGTGGCAGAGGTAAGGAGAGTGAGAATCGGTTCACGGGGACCATAATTCTTTCCATTGGGAGGCGGGAGGGGGTGGGTGGCATATTCATATTAGCGTGGAATTAGGCCCTTTTTAGATGCAGGAAATCCAGTGTTGGCGAGGAGAGTCCATACGCGTCCTTATCAGGGACGGCGTAGGCCCTATTCATACCGACTGCTATCAGCATAATTCTTTTTGACATTTCAGATAAGCATCTTAACGGAAAGCTCCCAACTAGGCAGACGGGGGAGTTGTCAAATAATGAAGGAATCCTACATGTTTACTACTAAAATATCAACCTTTTAAATAGGTGTCTGGATTTGACTGTTATCTGTGAACCCTCGTCCTACCGCTTCCCGTATCTCTGCGAGGGACAGGGGTGAGAGTGTGTGTTTCTGCCGGTGATTTGCATCGACACGCGCAGACTCCACAGCGTGTCTGTGTGTCTCCGCTGTATCAGAACATGCCATAACACCATACATTAATCCTATCCGCCTCTAATCTGCTAATATTTCCTGGAGAATTATCCGAGGACACTGTTTCATATGCAAATACGCCGGAGAGACGGGGTAAACACGGCGCTCACCGCTAAAACATCTACTGTACCCAGTGTTGGTTGGACAGATTAGACATTAACTGCGTTGCCTGTTTGTGTTAGGTTGCGGCTGCGAGTAAACACAAACAAATTATCCTTGGATTATGGATCAACCTCTAATCACTGGTCAGCAAGGACAAAGGCCTCATACTTTAGATTAACTGCCTAATAGAAGTCGAACATTATGCACTTATATAATGCAGAATACATTTTTATCTTTCAAGCATGTCAAAAATCACAAAATGAAAAATGCTTTACAGGTTAATAAAGCAATTAAACAAAGAGGAACACGAAAGGAAAGTATGTTTACACAGAGGTCTTCAGGAGTCCACTCAGTCCCTAGTGACTGAGACCTGACCCAGGACCTAAACTAGGCCAGCTCCTGGGTCAGGCCTGAATATTATTCAGTCTAATCAGGTCAGGTATAGGGCGCTGTTGTATTGCAGGATGTCTCAGGTCTGTGTGCCCATAATGGATCCCAAGTGGGTACGAGTGGACTCACTATCAGCGCTGATCAAATGGTACGTTATCACTATCACACAGAAGGAGAGTTTGAACTGTAAAGTACAGGAAGAATGACATGTATTTGCTACTCTTTCCAATTGTAGCTCGAAAGTAAAGTGGTGGAGCTTCAGGTTTCTGCCGGTGTTGCTGTTCTCTGTAAGTGTTGGGTGTGTTCGGGTCCGTTGTATTTTGGAGTCTAATCATCTTTCGTTCTATGGGGGATAGTTTACAACTCTCCTCTGTTCCCCTTTGGACCGGGTGTCTGTCTCTTGCTCTCTTATATAAAATAATTTATGGTTCAGGTAGGTTTTGCATTGGTCAATTTCAGATTTGATTTGTCTTAACCATAGACTGTAAATAAAAAGTGGACGTGATGTCACTCATTGGTTTGTGGACTACGAGTTTGAAGCCTCGAATTTGTTATTTTGGCCGTCGCCATCTTCTTTTCTTGCAACCAGAAGTGACACGAGAGAGTGGAGCTAAGTACAATCGAACGTTGAATAAGACATTTTTATGCGACCGAAATGTTACAGTTAACTTTGATGAACTGAATACACACTGTGAAAGGGTTAAAGTTGTAAGACAAAAACACGGACAACTCCCAGACCGGACAACGCCGTGGTAGCGACCTGTCAATCACAAGGTAGCCACGCCCTAAAGCATCCCCTGCTTTATGGTCTATCTGACTCTAAATGGGACCATAATTTACTAAATGAACATCATGCTGTATTGAAGAAGACTTGAAACTAGCGATTGAGACCATAAACTCATGTTTACAATGTTTGCTGAGGTAATAAATCAAGTGAGAAGTAGGCTCATTTTCTCATAGACTTCTATACAATCAGACTTCTTTGTGCAACCAGAGGAGTCGCCCCCTGCTGGATATTATAAAGAATGCAAGTTTAAGGCACTTCCTCATTGGCTTCACTTTTCAGACCTGGAGGTAGCCGCCTGGTCATAATCTCATGATAACATGATGAACTTAATTTGTATAGAAATTAGTAAAGTTTCTAAGAAAGTTGCTTAAAAAATACAAAGAACTGATAGGAAATGCATATAAAAAAACCCTCAATGAAATGGTTTCAAAGAAGTCAAAGACATACATACACATACTGTGTCTATAGTGACGTGTTTTACATGTCCAGTTTCTTTCAAATCAGTAGCAGAACTTAAATAGCATAAGCAGACAAAAACAAGCACCCACAGAAAAGTGAAAAACCTTGGCACAAAATCCAAACAAGAATATGTCACAATGCCATCCACCGATCAAAGATGATGGCAAAATTAATAAAGTAAAATGAAATGAAAAGCAGTCAGAGTGACACTTTCGAGAGGCATCAAGTGTGATTTTGATTCTCTGTGAAACACAAACAGGTTTTGTATGAAGGAAAGACAAAGAATGTTGTGCCAAGGTAAAGTGTATTTATTCTGTTCGAGCACAGGGAGAAAGAGAAAGCAGAGTGACTGGTGGAGAATGTCACTAATAGGACAGAAATAATCAACAGCAGCGCTTGAAGAAAGCCGCCACACATGCACGTTCATATGTTAGAGGGCTGTGGCCAGTCAGCCACATAATAGAACAATCACTCTGTCACTCATCCTCTGCTATTCCTGTGGCTCGTACTCCGTTTAAAAATTACAAAAAAAATCCTGTGTTTTATCCTCTTTTGTCCTTTTTCTCCTCCTGTCATTTTCGTCTTCCTCCTCTGTCCTGCTCTTTGTTTCCTCTGTTCCTCTCTCAGATCTGTCCTTGGTCACCGTCTCCTATTATTCCTTCATCATGATGCATTGTATGTCAATGGCAGCCAACTATTTAATGCGTCTTCCTCACTCCCGAGCACATTCAAGCAAGATTCTGCTTTGATATGTCAGGATAAATCGCATGGCAGTGATGAAACAGATCAACTAATGTGTCTTTGTGAAATTATTTTAGTACATATGAGCAGGTTTTTTTTGGGTACGAGGGCAGGAAACTTTTCAGACATGTAAAAAAAACATGTCAAATTTCAGTTCTGATTTTTCAAAAAGGTAAAAAAAAATACATGTACGATTAGACAGCAGGGACGAGTAAACTTTGCTCCATGCAGCAGGCTGGTGCTTTGTGGACAGAAACAGCTGTGGCCTGGTTGTTGCTGAGATATGCAAAGAGACAACCAGTCCTTCATATCTTATTGTGAAGGGGAACAAACAGGAAGATACGGCCAAAATTTAGATTTAGCCTCAGTCTTGAGATCAAAAGTTTGTTTTGACTTTTAATCAGTCAACTTCATGCTTTTTATTGTAGTCAAAGAAAACCATGAACATTTGAGTTAAATGAATAAATCTTATTTTACTCATAAAAAAGTTGATAAAACCCTTTAAAATCTTTAAGATTTTAGTGTTTTAGTTTTAGTCAACATCAAGTATAAGCATTTTATCAAACTTAAAGCTGCACTAATGAAGATTTTCATATTAACTGCGGATTAAGTGACCACGTGTAATGTGAAAGGGCTCGCTCCTACTGACCAACCCACAGAAAAATATCACAAACTCTGCAGTAACCCTTTAACTCTAAAGAGCTTTCTCATGTCTTTCAGCTCATTGTTTTAGATTTAAGGCTTGCAACTCCACTATTTTGGTTCAGTCTCATGCGTCTCGTTGACATCTTTTCCAGCAGCTGTTTTTAGTCAACTGGAGTTTATAAGGTTTTTCATAAGTCAGCATTATGTTTATAGCTTGTTTGCTGCCCCCAAATTGGCAGGTTGTATCATGAAGAATGTTGTTTTTTATGAAGGTAGTTGGGTTCAGGTTGTCTGGTCTATAATAATGTATGAATCCATCAATACATGTATTCATGAGCGTGCCCTCCCCCCAAAAACGACGTCATTTGTACAAGCAGCTTATTACGACCTATTATGTTTATTGTTAGGCAGCAACCTCTAGTGGCCATAGTAACTATGACGGGAGCAAAGGAGGATGTCAAGAGACGCAGTATAAAGGGCGACAAAGTCAGTGTAGTGAAGATGTATCAAACAAACACAGGACTTTGACCCAGGAGACCTCTGCTTGTGTCCCATGTGAAATCAAAAGTCAACATTGAGTTATTTTAACTTTACTCAAACTCATAAGTTGCATATGTAAAGTAGCCTAGTTAACTTACATCATGTACTTAACCTATGTCACCTAACGTAGGTTAACTTACGTACATAACTAATAAAGTTATATAACAAACATACTTATTATTATAACCCAAACCAAGAGCTTTTCCTAAACCTAACTAGATAGTTTCGTTGCCTAAACCTAACCAAACTGTGACCATTTCACGACGTTAACCACGTTTAAAACTGTGACCGTTATGTTTAGGTATGAGAACGTGTTGATCTCCTGACAACGGTAATTTAGGAAACACTCCTGTGGGTTGTATTAGAAGGTAGAAACAAACGACCTATGTCTATACTCATATGTCGTATGGGTAGGAGGACTTGTTGGTATTCATACATGTGTAAGTAAGACATGAAACATTGCTCTGCTTAATGTATTTATTTTGAGATTATACCAACATAGGAAATGCCGTTACAATGTTACCAGTCACCATTATATAACACCAACACCATTATTAGTTGATCTCAGATGGATGGAACAATACAAGAGCAAAAAGATCCACTGGAAAGACGATGAAAAAAGCATAAAAATCAACCTTGTTTTTCCCCACAAACTGTATTTTTTTTCCAAAACTATATTAAGTTTAATTAAATAAAGGTGCAGCACATTTCTAATCCTGTTCCTAATGAACTTAGTACTTATATTTTAGCTGCAAAGTTTCTCTTAAGAAACTACTATACACTCACACATTCTTTATTTCTGTGGTAATTGTTGGTCCAAATATCAATGTGTTTTGTTTTTTTTCCTCTGCTAAGACTTATTGTTCCATCACCTTTTCACTTAGCAAAGCTCCTAGACTGCACTGTTAGTGCTAGGAGAAGTTACATAGAAAGTATGTAGTTTAAGTTTTTTATTTTCAAATTCCACTTAACTCTTTTTTTTTGTAACGTTGTAAAGAACTTTAGTGAAAGTTGCTGTTGAATAAAGTGTGTTTTGCCTCGTCAAAGTCTCACCTTCCTCCTGGAAAAAAAAAAAGGTCATTGACAAAGAAATGTATGAACACTACACACTCGGCGTCAGCCAGCCACCTTTTGTTTTATGCATTGCTGTGTTTTTTTTTCTTCATATGCCTCCTCACTCTGGTGGCATATTTTCAATCATTATTAGAATGTCGGCAGCTCAAGGCTCGCAGGCTTTAACCTCTGGTATGTTTGGTGTGTGATAAAAGGCGAAAGCACTATCAATCTTTATTGTCTGGCCCGCACACTGTAATTGCATTCAATAGTCCACTGATTCTCTTGTCTGCGCTAATGTCGGGGAGCAGAGAGGAGCCAGATGCTCTGACTGCATCACACACACATACACATGCAGATAGACACACAGGTGCGCAAACACACATTTCAAGCTTTTATACTTAAAAAAAATATATAAAAATACCCTCGCAAGAGTGCGCATGGTGGAAAATGCAGCAGGAGTATGCACTGAAACACACACTGATAAATTGTTGACAGTATAGATTGTGAGCAGCTGTGCTTCCAGAGTGGATATATAAAAGAAGATTCATCCTCTCCCGGTCAGATTGTTTATGTGTATGTACAGTATATATATATAAGTATGTGCTGGTGATGTCACCGCTAGGCCAGGTCATGTATTATTCAAATTTAAGCAAGCCGAAGGAGGGAGGGAGGGACGAGAGGAGGGGTGGAAGAGCTGGAGGAGTGCCAAACACTCGATTGGATCTCAATGAATAGTAAAGAGGCAGACGGAGGGAAGGAGAGAGAGAGAGAGAGAGAGAGAGAGAGAGAGAGAGAGAGAGAGAGAGAGGAGAGAAGGGGGTGGATGAATCTGGAGAGAGAGATGGGAGAGAGACAATCAGGGAAAAAAAAGACAGATATGACAGTAGAAGAAGAGTTATTTGGATAGCCCCTCTTGTAATACTTCATCCACATTCTAATGAAATCCAACTGCTGCCCTTTCTTTTGTTATTCTACAAGAGCCCGGTGGAGTTTACCGGAGTATAAAGTGTGTTTGTGAGCTTTATTTGTGCATACGTCCGCGTGCACGCAGGGCGCTTTTTTGATTCCATATATAACCAATCCATCGGCGAGCGCCTTCAAGTCAGGTGGCGGTGCATATTGCAGAGCCTCACGCTGCGGCCGGCCTCGATAAGACAGACGCGCCGAGCTCCAGGTAATAGATTTGGGCTTGTTGTCATATCCGCACAAAGCCTCCAACCCAGAGGATCAAGCCAGATGAAAAGCTGGCCTTTGATATTGGTTATGCCAAGACCACTCGTGTATGTTATTTTGTTGGGTTTTGAATTACACACGCTGTATAAATATATATATATATATATATATATATATATATATATATATGTACATGATTGCTGTGTGAGGGAATTCACAGCTGCAGGTTTCCATGTTTGGGGTTGTTTTGTTCTGCAGTTACAATGCACTCATGGGTTATTATGTGGTGCTAATTAATGCTTTCAGTGGTGCTGTTTTTGTTGCACTTTTAAGTGGGCCAAGGCTAACAGGCTAACTAGCATTAAATCCCAGTTGAATTGGATATAAGTGAAGCTCCGCATGCTCTGTCCTCCATCCTACAGTCATACATTAGGAGGTTGATTATTTATTCATTTATTAGTATTATTTTTTGGCCAGTGAGGCAAACAATCTTGGCACAGATCTGCCGCTTTTACCATAAGATCATGATCACCCGGCGTCCACCGTCCACTCTTTATAATGTTGTTTACTGCCACGACTTCTTTGTGCGGGCTGTTTGTGTGCGCATACATTTGCATGTTACACGCATGCATTCACACATTCACCCAGAGCCAGTGGGGCATGCAGCCTGCACACTACATACAGTAATACATTGCTGAATATCAAAGGAAATTACCCTTCACCTTGGTGCATGGATCTTAGCGAGTTCCTTAACCAGAGGAATGGGCTTTGAACCAGGCAGATTCCCCCAGGGCCCGTATCCCGGCCCCTCCCCGGAACGCCGCGCCGGATAAGGGCCGTAATTCCCACTTTTAGGTTTCCATTAATCTGATCCTGACACAGGGGAGACGGGCTGCTTTGCATATCGCCTTCCCAAGATGGAGGGCTATTTACATGATCGCCTCCAGATTGAATATGATCAGTAGCCCACCTCCTCCGCCGTCCTCTGCGACTGAGACGGAAAAATGCAGATTTTTTTTTTTTTTTTCTTCAGCGGGTATTTGCTGCATTATCACGGATGAAATATTATTCACTCAGGTATATTCGCCATAGCGTTTCGATATGTCTCAAGTTAGACTTGATGGATACGTGTTGCGGATATTACAGCGCTGTGCTTGATTCCCTTGACGAAGGCCAAATTTCTTTTATGAATGTGACAGCAGAGATGGATAGATTGACCCATTTATCATCGCTCACTGATAGCGCTAATGTGAAGAGAGCTAACCCCCCCCCCACACACCCCCTCCTCGCCGCCCCTCCTTCTCAACAAATGTGAGGAACACCAGTGAACAGTGCTCCATTTGAAACCATGAAGGCAAACCCCCATGTAAATGTATCTGTAATGAACGCTGCGTACAGGAGGTGCATTATTCTCTTTCTGCTACATTTATTTCTGAATATCAAATGAATATGATAAATGTGGAGCGAGGGGGCGGCGGCGGGCGGAGGGGGGGAAGCAAAGAAAGCTGAGGATATGAGATGAGTGATATTGTTATTACACCACCGACGATGAGCAGCAGAAGTTGAGACGGTGTGAGACTGTAGCGTAGGGGGGTGAACACACACACACACACACACACACTTGCTCTTTTCCACGCAAACACGTTGTACCCTTGTCCGTCCGTCATTATCCGTCCCTTGAAGTACCTTCATTGTTTTTTTTCTCTCAGTACGTCAAGCCGAGACACAATTCCACACTCATGTGAGTCCCAGTTGTGAGCTGATACGCAGCGAGACAACAACAATGGGATGTGGAAAAAAATAGAATATCACTGTACAAACACCACCGCTGTTTAGTGTGATGAAAGAGCAAATCCTCAGTCAAGCCGTGCCGGTGAAATATTGGTGACAAGGCTGAGCAAATGTGCACGCTCTTGTCTTGTTGCTTCAAAGTATTTCCACTCTTGGCAGGGAAACTAGTAGGTGGCTGTAATCAAACCAGAGGTGCAGCTGCTTTTTGTGGGAGACAATAGGTAGAAAAGTATTTTTTCTCTTCTTCATTATACAGCCTCGCTTCTGTTGCATTTTATAGAGGAGATCATACGACGTGTGAACCGCCGTCCAACTCGATAATCACCCACCAAGAATTTGGTGCTAATTGTCACTTCGGCGCACACTTCATGTAAACAGTGTGATAGAAACCCATCATACGTCCCCAGTCACTTTGTCTCAGGCTGTTTCGGGCGCAGGGAAAACATTCGAGCTTCCCCTAAGTGCATTTCATGCTTTTAATTGACACCATTGCATGTTAATTCGAAGCATGTCACGGATGTGTCACACCGGTAAGCCGCCAGTGTCCGACCTCATGTAATGTCGAGTTACATTCCTGCTGCTCATCGCCGTGACAATAGATAAGCTTCTCCTAGGCAACACCAAGCGGTTCAAACAGTCATGTGTGGCTGAGGTGGGGTTTTTTTTATTTCTTGCTCACCGTCCTCTTCACTCAGGAGGTGGCCAATGAACAGGCTGCATGATGTTGTTTTTAAATCCATTTCCCTGCCTCTGATCACTTTCTATGTCTTTCTCTGAATCTAATTCTTCCTCTGTTGGAATATATCACTCATCGCAGTAGGCGTGGTCCATCTGGACCTTGAAATAATGTCCTCAAAATACATCTGCCAAGGCAAACAGCTGCACCTACTGTACACTCTTAGAAAGGATTATATATAGAAGCAGAAAGTGATTCTTTTTTTGCTACTGTGCACAAAACATTTCAGGGTTTTCTAGCCGTCAAAAATATTCAATAAAGCCGATATACTTTCAGAGGTAAGGGAGATGGGCACTTAAACAGTGAATACCATCATACAATCTAATATTCTGCATGATTTTCCTTTAGTTCTACTAAAGCAGGTAGGTCAGTAGGGGCAGAGTGAGCCAATGCAAGGCCCATGGTAGACAGGGCACCCAGGGTACAAGCAGCATACATATGTCAACCCGGTCTCACAGGAAGGCGTATAAACACCACGACATTACATGGACATTGCGTGTGTCATGAGTACGCGTTTTAGCGTTTTAACGTGTCATTTGTATGCCACAAAAACATCCGCAGTTAGGTTTAGGCAAGAAAACCACTTAGTTAGGGTAAGGGAAAATGTCATGTTTGGGCTTAAAATAAGTAAGAAAACTAAGTAAAGCTAGTACAGAAACAACTATGAAATACACGTGACAAAAATCAACAACAAACATTATTAACGGAACTTACAAAACAAAAAAAAGGGTCAACAAATGTTTCAAACACGGGTCTCTGGGTTAAAAGTTTGGTGTTTGTTTCTCGCTTTTTATACTACGTCATTAACTCTTACCACAGCATTAATACGTGGATGCGTTTACATTGCAGTCAGTACCTGGATACATGGCGTACAAAAGACACGCAGAAATCAAGAAAGGCGTACTTATTGCACGCTAAGCGCATCGTGGCATTTATATGCTTTTTCGTGAGAACGGGCTGGTCACACCAGGATTCTCTCTCTTGTTGTGGTCTGAATTAGAGTCTTTTGGGGTAGGCTAGTCTTTCTTTGGCCAGATGACAGACAGGCCGTGTGAGGGAGAACAAAACATTTTGACAAATGTAAAGGCACTTTGGCTCCCAAGACAACACCGAGCATGGCCCTGGTTCAAATGCTAGAACCAGAAGAAATAAAAGAGTCATTGGACCAAAGTAAATTGTTTAATATGATATTTCGTACCAAATTAGCCTAATTTGAACAAGTTATTGTTTTTTATTTAAAACTGACCTCTTTTGTCTTTGTGGTGGAGCAGAGCTTTTACAGATAACTAATAGTGTACCCTTATGTGATGATAGGACCTTGCACACAGTTTGAGGTGAAATTGGACGGAGGCATTTGTGACATTCCAGGCATGAAGGACATGGCCTTAGTCAGACATGTGGACAGACTTAGAAGTTTAAGGCAGATGACTGTTGATTACTACCGAGGCTAAACTCAAAAAATGGTACTCGGGACAGCCTTAGCATTACGCATTTCCACTCCCGTAGTTGTTGTAAGTGGATTGAAAACAAAAATTGCATTCACACTTGTGTTCAGTGTGGTCACATTGCGTCCCTGACCACCTCCGCAGGTGGTTTGGCCGATCTGATCACAATCCATCCTCAATGCATTTTGGGTGCATTTACATCAGTACTTTCATGTGGTCAAGCACTGTCCGATCGCAATCTGATCACTCAAAACGTATTTTAATGCCAAGTACAAATGGGTTGGATGACATGATGACATCATGAGGGTTATTGTTTCAGGTTTGACATAGAACAGAAGACATTATACAATTATTTAGTACTCCCCATGACTAGTAGACTGATTATAATGGAGTGCCCTCCATTGCAGGACCTTACGTCCATTAAAACAACTCTGTCGCAAATGGTTAAATATATAGGAATTTAAATGTTACATTGAGCTTGCTAATGTTGCCAAATATCAGTGATATGATACCATATATATTTCATGTTTCTCCCTTACTTGTACTTGATCATCGATCAATTGAGAGAGGTTGTAAAGATGACGTAGCAGCTGCTATTTTCTGCCTTTCTTTTTTAACACAATGCACGAGTGATAACACGAACATTCACTATGGATTTACAATGAAAAATCAGACAGCACAAGTTGCAGTTCGCTCAAGGGGCCTTCACCGAGCTAAATTGCAGTATTCTGAAATCAAAGAACATCTGAAGATAAAGAAATCCTTGTATGAATGATGTTTCACAGGTATAAGAATGACAAGTTACAGCAAGGGAGTAATGTGTTTAACTGAGTCATAACTAAAAACAATGGAAAAAGTAGTGATCATACTTTTTGGACAAACACTCCCATCTTGTTCAGTGATACCACCACTTGTTATCAAGGTGCTACAGTTGTCTCCATCTCATTTGCACCATCTTACAGTCCTGAGTGAATCAAGACAGATTCAAAATGGCCGTTGCAAAATGGCTGTTAAGATGGGAGCTGTGAAAGCGGCTGATTGTGTGTCTCATGCTGCTGTATCTGGTTGAAGAGCGATAGCACTGGCCCCAAGAATAGCTCCAAATTATTCATAGCGAGGTGTGACAAGCTCTGGTGAAAAATATGACTGAGTCTGAGTCCATTGCTGCAGGCCAGGGGAAGAGATTAAATATAAAGCTGTTAGCCAGTAAGTAATACACTATCAGATCACCGGACAGCAACTCGGTGACACAGGGACAATATGTCATCAACACATGGTCATCACACACCTCTGAATCCATCAATAGATAATCACTTGTCTATGTCCTTTATCAAGACATGAAAGTATGTTAAGAAGGTGATATAGTGTCACATTGTGTAAGCTTGGTGAGTGGCTTTTAACTAGAAAAACTCAAAGAATACACTTTAGAGTTTGAAGAACCAATCAGAGTCAAGACATGTGACTAAATAAACACACAAATTGGAGGCAAAAGTAATTACATTCAATGTTTTGTACATGATTTTCTGTGGTTTTCAGGATTGCTTGTAGTGATGAACACACAGAATCAGGCAACTCTGCCGTTCCTCTCATCTCTGCAGAACTTCCTCTTTAAGCTCACTGTTTTGATTTTCCAGTGCACAAGTTTCACTTTCATCAACTCCATTTCCAGCTGCAGAAAGCAGCTGTTTTCAGTGAACAAGACTGAGCAAGAGTTTACTGCCATGCTAGCGGCTCTGTGAGGTTATACCATAGACTGCATATAAGAAGTGGACGTAGTTATCGTGATGTCACCCATTAGTTTGTTGACTGCCGATTTGAAGCCTCAAGTTCGATATTTTGTCCATCGCCATCTTGTTTTTTTGCAACCAGAAGTGATGCGAGAGGGTGGAGCTAGGTAACAAGGAACAAGACATTTTTAAATGACCAAAATATAAAAATAAACTTTCATGAACTGAAAACACACTGTGAAAGGGTTAAAGTTCAAAGACAAAAACACGGACCACTCCCAGACCAGACAACGCCATGGTAGCATCCTGTCAATCACAAGGTAGCCCCGCCCTAAAGCATCCCCTGCTTTATGGTCTGTTTGAGTCTAAATGGGACCATAATTTACTAAATGAATATCATGGTGTATTGAAGAAGACTTGAAACTAGCGATTGAGACCATAAGTGCATGTTTACAATGTTTACTGAGGTAATAAATTAAGTAAGAAGTAGGCTCATTTTCTCATAGACTTACAATACAATATACAACTATACTATACAATCAGACTTCTTTTTGCAACCAGAGGAGTCGCCCCCTGCTGGCTGTTAGAAAGAATGCAAGTTTGCTTTCAGCTAAATGCTATAATCTGCCTGCTAACATGCTCATAATGACATTGCTTACATGTTAATGTTAGGTATACTGTTTGCTATGTTCATTAAAAGCCTAATAAAACACAAAGTACAAGTAAAGTATTCAACAAATTTTGACTTGACGATGCTGTTAAATGAAAAAGTTACCCTGAGAGGAACATGAATGCATGTAGAAAATTTCATAGCAATCCCTCCAATAGTTTTAAAGACATTTAAATAAAATCCACAAATGTCAACTTTATTGTCGTGCTTGAGGAAAAGTTTGTATTACCAATTTCAGTAGGACACAGACTGGGAGTCATGAATGTCTGTTTGTCTGTCAGTTTTTGAGATATTTCAGTCTGCCAAAAATGTAATCAATGCAGTTTTCTCATAATCACACAACATATGCATCCCTAAATGTTATTATAGAAACATGTGCTAGAATTATGTAAAATTATGCTTGATGTTAGAAAACACTGCTTTAGAGGAAGTTTTCTTACTGCACTTTTTTCACATGCTTTGAGATAATATAGTTTTAGGACTCAATTATAATCAATAAATGACTTGATGAGATGGAGATTCTTCTCACATTTTGTATGAAACATCTTAATTAGTAAAGTAACCAGTAAATAAAGAATAATGTAGTCCTAAAGTGGTAACAAATGCAATATTTTCCTCTGAAATGTAGAGGGCTAGAAGTATTAAGTATCATAAAATGGAAGTTAAACTACCTTAAAACTGTATTTAAATACAGTACGTGAGTAAATGATTCCCCCCACTGGTATTTAGGAACCTGCCGCCCTGTAGTGGAAAAACAGCTCAAGGAGATAAATAAATTGAAAGATAAATAATAAGCAGATAAACACACTGAATAAACTTCAATCGCCGGAAATTTTAAGAAACCGCAAATAAGTGGGTCCAAGGTCGGGGCTACAGTCAGAGATGAATCATGTTCGAGGAAGAAAAGGACAGAAGCAAACATTTTTTAAATCACCCTGTCCTTGCTTATTCTGCTGCTTTGTTGTTGTTGTTGTTGTTGGCACCGCATTTATCTGCCAAGCGTAGAGCGTGTTTGTGAGCACAGTGATGGTGTGCTATAAAGGCCGGACGAGCATTTACGAGGCATTATGATTATCAAAGAATTACGGTCGTGCGTACAAATACTCCACTTTATTTAACCTGGCTATTTAGCAGCATGTTTACTCCTTAACCATAAGCTCTTTCTTTTGCACTGGCATTGTGAAACTTTGGACTATATAGTATAAAATATACTGAATATATATACACACACACATTGGGAGGAAGATGCTACACAACAGGCTCGGACTCTCTCACACACACACAGTCTCACTCTCTCATACCCACCCACACACACACACACACACTTTTACCCCTCAGGCGTCGCGTTTGAGAGTTTCATTTACTTGATTAAATCATATTTGCATATGGAAATGGTTTGAAAATGATATTAATTTGTTATATTCAAAGGAGAATTACTTTCTCATATTAAAGCTAAATCAGACAAAGGCTGCGAGAGTGACAGGTGATGATATTGAACTTTGCTCAGTCGGGGCCTGTCGGTGTAGCCACACACACACACACACACACACACACACACACACACGAAATGCATGCTTTTTTCTATATCAATCAGTTGACACCTCCTCATCTCGTCAAATCTGCGTCCAAATCCTCCTCCTCTTCCTCCATTTCAATAAAGACGCAGGTCAGTTTCTCGGCAGCGATCGGCAGGATTTCCCTCAGCCCGGTGTGTTGTGTCCAGGTGTGTGTGACTGATGGAGCTCGACGAGACGTCACCGTGGGACAGATCTCCTCCTGAGCCAACTTAACTTATCAGGAACACGGACCAAAAAAATCAGGCTAATTAATTAAGAACAGTATTAGAAGTAATGGGATATTATAATATAAATTGCTACATTCTGGAACCAATTTAATCCAATTACTGGAACCCCTCATGAATATAATACCTCCAAAATCACTCCGTCAGAGTCCAAAGGGAGATGTGTCTGACTACTAAGACTGAAAGAAAAGAAAAAGGAAAAAAAAAGAAAAGATCTGCTCCCTTTTAACAGCGAACACCAACGATGATTTAAATTGTTGAGAGGAACTGTTAATTTGAGTAATAAACCTAATGATGATTTTTTTTTTTCTAATTGACATTTCGACCATTTACAACCTGAGTAGGTTTTGTTTGAGCTCCCTTGTGCTTGATAAAGACGAATGACTGGAAAGGCTGATTGGTGCTTTTTCCCTTAATGGCTTCAACCCAATTTAGAAAATGTCTTAAAGGAGACAAAAGAATACTATTCTCCAGCAGTTAAAGTGGAGTGCGTTTTGGAGGAGTGGATGGGATAAATTGACATTAGGAATCACAGCAACTTTAGAGGCTCAGAAATCATTTCATGAGGGATAAATCCACATTACGGCATATAAAACGATACATGAGTGCTTCGGAGAAGATTTAGAGTCAGGTGGCAAAGACTCTCACTGAGCATCTTATAAATGGGAGCAAATTGCAAAGCAGTCTGAAAGTAAAATTTCACGTCCTCACTCGGCGATAGAAGCAAATATACTTAAAAAAGGTCCGATCATTTTATGATTGCCAAGTCGTGGTGGAAGAAGTATTCAGATACATGCATAACGTTATCTTCACTGACTAACAACTCACGTCACTCGCGGGGCTGACGATATTGATGAGTCACGTGACTAACGACCGACGTGACAAAATAAGTCAACATTACTTTTAGTTTCACACGGGACACGAACAGCAGTTGAAAGTCTTGCGTTTGTTTGAAATTTGCAAGTCATTTTACGTGCAATAAGAACGTCATTCTTGCTTTTGGAGTGTCATTTGTACATCATGTAGTCTGTATTATTCTACAATGTGAGCGCATATGTATAAATATGCTGTGCTTAATGATGGATGGGAGGGGAAGTGGATGGGTCCAACAAACACAGGACTTTCAACCAGGAGACTACATGGTGTTTGTGTCCTAAAGTGTTATTTTGAAGTTACATTAGTGACATTAGGGACATTTGTGACATGTTTTCTGTACTTCTGCTATGTTGTTTCTGTATGTATTTTACTTAGTTTACGTACTTAGCCCAACAGTAATGTTTTTCCTAAACCTAACTGCGGCTGTTATCATATTTTTGTTGCCTCCAACAAACACAAGGCTTTCATTCAGGAGACCACTGTTCATGACCCGTGTTCACAACGTCAAGTCACATTTGCACTGTAAAAACCCAGAAATTTTAAGACCAACTGTTTTTTCCTAAACCTAACTAAGTGGTTTTGTTGCCTAAACCTAAAGCATGTGTTTTTGTTTGTTTCACAACGTTAAGTACGTATTTACTGCGACTGGAAAAGTGACGCAGAGGGGTCTGATGAAGCGCCGTATGTGACGAGTTGGGATGAGAAGGCTTTGCATTTAACATAATACTTGAAAAGAGAGAGAAAGAGACTTGTCGGCAAACAAGCGAAAGAGCGTGTGTATGGTTGTAAGGAGCGACGTGAGACTGGAAAAAAAATGTATTTGGGTGTTATTACATGTAATTCTGTAGAGTGACATCCAGAGGTGAATCAGAGATCACCTATGTCATGTGAATGTGGGTTTAACTTAGTTTGGGTAGAGCAAGGTCACACCTGTATCTCCTGTATGAATAGAGCATTGCTGATTAATTGGTTTGGCGCAGTAAGTATGCTGATTCATGTGTGCATCCTGAAAACCCATCAATAGCACTAATATACTTCTACAGGCCGGGAAGAAAAGTGACTATAAAACTTTCCAAAGAAGAAATGAAATTATTTCACAGACAAAAACAAAACTCGGTTGCTCTTTTAATCAGCAACAAATTCAACCATGCCTTAATGCATATTTAATTACATCAACTTTCCCTTTTCTTGATGAAAGCGAGGGGGAAGATCTCGTTAAACGGAGGCATATGGACGTTAGTGTGAAATATTGAGAAGTATATGAAAGAGGAGCCCTGTATTCCCCGGTGGATCCCTCAGACAATCACGCCAAAGAATGGAGCAGAATGAATTGAAGTGCGTTGTTGTTGTTGAGAAAATCCTCCGCTCGCCAGTAAAGCTATTATCCCATACTACCGAATACAATACAATTTGAGTCAGTTCAGTTTTATTGATACTCTCACGAGCAATTTAGCAGGTAGTGTTGGTAGTAACGGAGCAACGTCTCATCCCACCTCATTCACATCAACAAACAACAGATAATGCAATAGCACACAATGTAATTGTAATGGTAGACGCAGTGGTAGAAACACCATACACCAGTGCTGCTTTGGTGGTGTTATCATACGCTTAGAAGTGGCTAATGTCCATATAATTTCATCTGAAATGCCTTGAACAGGTTTCTACTTTCTTCTGCTGTTTTCTGTCCAGTAGATTAAGTCATCTTTGCAAAAAAAAGGTGATACACACACTTTAGTTAGGGCCGTGTTTCAGGAAATGTAAGGCCATCTGATTTTAATTTAGAGACAAAGATCATGTCTCAAAAAATAACCATAGGCTGGCATTTCAAAAATAACTTTTGGTTCTTTACAGCAGTGTGAAGATAGAACTTACTCTCAAAGTGTCACTTGTTGCTTTGTTACAGCCTTAAAGCCCCAGAAAACTGAAGTATTTCTCTTACATTACATATTTATGACAAAATAAGCAACAATAAAAGTTTTAAAACAGCTTCAGACAGCAAATTTAATTCATAGTGACCGAACAATGTACTTATGCATTTTAGTCATATATAACTTACTTAATCGTGAGCCAGGACGTGCAGGGCTGCCTCTAAGGAGGTCAGGTGACGTGTTATAAAGAGGGAAGGGTCAAACAAACACAGGATTTTCACCAAGGAGGCCAATGTTGGTGTCCCGTGTGAAAACAAAAGTCAACGTTGCCTTATTTTATTTACTTATGTTATTTATTCTTACTTTTGTAACGTTACTTGCGTACTTGACTAACGCCACGTACGTAAGTTACGTAACAAACATACTTATTTTAACCCAAACCATGATCGTTTCCTAAACCTAACCAAGTAGTTTTGTTGCTTAAACAGGTTCTGCACTGCTGGGGATTTTGCAGATGCACTGATGGATCGTGTTGCTGGAAATTCGTAGGAGAACACAAGAAAAATAGAAACAAACGATTTGTGAGATATCATATGAAGTGTTGTGAGGATACGTTGCACACGGAAATAGTTACTGTTGGTTGTCACCTACACATGCAAAACACTCACATGCACAAATATGCTTCTATGATGTTCTAATCTTCTCTGATGAGCAGTTAATTACAGTTCAGTTCAGAGGCATATAGAGTATTGTATATGTGCATCCATGCAAGTGAATGTGTGTGTGTGTGTGTGTACTGCAAAAACAAACCAGCAATTTTCACAAGCTATTTAGTCCACTGTAGTGCTGTAATGCTATTTTAATGCCGACCAATCATAATAATGTGTTCTGTGTTTTGCGAAAAATTTGCGTGGCTGTTTTAATGTTTTGTGTTGTGTGTAACGCTGCGATTGAGGCCGTTCACAAAACAGTCAGTGATGTGCTCAAGTGTCAATTTCTTTTTGCCAATGGACTGATTTACAATTTCAAAAAGCCTAAAAACATTGCTGTTTTTCAAGTGACAAATTAAGTGGCCTGCTGAAATTGATATTTTTCAGTGTCTACAATACTTTTACTTTTCATTTGTATACAAATTTGAGACATACGTCTGCTGTTCTCCATTCTCCATCCCTCATCATTTTGTCTCTCTCTCATGTTGTAAACATGCACGCACACACATCCGGTAAAGGTTAGGTGGAACAGGTCAATGTTATTTAGATTTTGTAGGAAATAATCACTATAAAGAGTATTGTTGTGGGGGTCGGGTAGTTTTTCCACTGAAATGATGTTAAAACAACGCATCTCCATCAGTGTTATTAATTCCTGTTAGCATAAGCCTTGGCTTATCTCTCTCTCTCTCTCTCTCTCTCTCTCTCTCTCTCTCTCTTCACCTTTCATGCTATTTTAGTCACATATTCACACACGTTTTTTGCCCTGGTTTTGCCTCTCAGGTTGAAAGAGGAAAATAAAAATAATTTTAAAGGTTTTATTGATAACATTTTTATGTAGAGAAATATATATATATATTTAAATAATACATCCACAGAGCGTTTAGAAAGGTGCCAAATAAAAGTATGGCTTTTCCTAAAAAAAAAATATATATATGATTGTGAATTAATCATTTAAAAAATGTTGGCGGGTCCAAAATTAATGTTTTGTTCATCTCTGTGGGAAAATATCTTGCATTCGGTTCCCACTTCTATCAAGGCTTGTGAGCCAATAATATAATGATGTTGATAAATGGCTGAGATTGATGGTAAGTGGCTGGAAATGACTTGTTGTGAAGTAAATGCAATGGAATGGGTGGAGGGAGAATGCAATATCTAGTGGCTGAACGTTATCAATGTTATAAATAGCAACTTTAAGTAGGGCTAGAGGTTTAAATATCATTTCTATTTTTTATAATACCATTATTATGGAAGGCACAATAATCATAATTTGTTATTAGTTAGATTTAGTGAGCTTTATAAAGTCTGAAAAATAACCCTGGTGATGTCATTGTAATGTCACCAGGGTTATAGCATCTTAGGCATGAAGATGACAAATTCATAACAGAAAGTTTGTATCATAAAATCGGGCACATGAAATTTGAAAGACATCGGTCAGAGAGGGTCTAAATAAAGATGCTATCAAGTTGCATTATGGGAAGTGTATGATCCAGAGTTTTTGACACTTTACTCATACTAGGGAGATATTTCAGCGTCTGCTGCTTTGGTTTTGATCACTCGTTCTTTAATCTGTCTCTCTGAAGTCCCCCTATGGAAATTCCCTTTTAAGGTTAAAAACAGCCCATAATATAACGCTCTTAATGCAACAAGCTCACTCTGTATCACAAGAGCCAGTAGACGCTAAATTCAAAGAGAACTTAGCTGTTGTGGATATGTAAATATCTAGTCCTTGAATATAATACACTTTTTGAAATGTGACATGTTTGATTAGAAAAGTCAAAACACCAGCAACACTTGTGGTGTAAAGAATAAACTTTATCGTCAAAAACAGTACAAAAATTCAAATTTGTGGAGTTGAAGTGTCACTTTCTGGCGTAGTGACACCTGAAGCACAGTGAGACAGGCAAACACACTTAGATACAACTAAATCACATCAGTCAACCATTCTCATTCCCAACTCGTTAAATAGCGCCCCTTGGTCAGTGGCCCTCGGTGTCCGATACGGACGCACTGAGGTACCATTTAGCATCTGTATGGGACTCACAGGGCTTTCAACTGACTCCTATGTAAACACATCCATGTCATTATTAGATAGTCAGAGCAACTGATGTATAGCCCTTTTAATTGCCATGCTGTTGCTAGGGCAACAGCTTTGGTCCAAGTTTACTTCCTGTCAGCTACTGCATTAACAAACATTGCAACAGGAAATACAAAAGGATCCATTCAAAATGTTTGTATTGTCAAGTTTGAAAAGGTTTGTAAAGACCGAGAATGTCTGCTTAGGGTGGGCATGGAGGTTGGACGGGTCAAACAAACACAACTTTCACCCAGGAGACCGTCGTTTGTGTCCCGTGTCAAACCAAGCCAAGTCAACTTTCATACTTAACTAACACCAGTTACACAACAAACAGATTTATTTTAATCCCAACCACAATCTTTTAATCCTAACCAAGTAGTTTCGTTGTGTAAGTAAACCTTAAAAAATAAGTAAACCTACGTTGGCTGTTTAATATGAAAAGGCACTATGTATGTAGCGAGCAGAAACTGACACCCCGTCCCTGACACATGTCCAAAACTGACGATTTGCGTCAGTATTTGACGAGTTGGGACTGAGAATGTGTCGACTTAAGGCCTTTACACACCGAATATTCAGTAGCGAAAAAGTGACATAATGTTTTTTTTGGAACAAGGTTGATTTTCTGAGCTTTCGCACTGCGAATAAAGGCATCAACCAATCACGTCGTGCGGAACAAGTTGAGTTGCACCTATATTTATGAAACAACAACATGGAGGCAAACTTTATTACTCCTTTCAATCTTGACAAAGGCAGCGCAGACCAGATCCACTACTTATTACCTTTCACAATAAAAGCCCTAAACATATAATATTCATGAGTATTTTGCATTTTTGTGCTGTTTATTCGTCACGACCCCCAGTGTGTAGAGACCTTTAGTTGTTTCAGATAGGTAACTTAATGGTCATGTACGTATGGTCAAACACCAATCTACTATTGTCTATTGTGAAGGTAAGGGTTGTTATCTGTAAATTGCATGGTGGTGAATGAATACATTCTTTATTTGTGTCGGCTGATGTTAAACGTCGGCTCCTTTGGCGCTGGTGTCAGCCTCCGCAGTGGTTCAACCTTTGAGAAATCCTTCGCTGAAACTCCACCGGTGTTTGTGATTAAAGTCATTTTTAGCGCAGGTCTTTGGCAGGAAGCAGAGAGGTGAATCTCTGTTTGAAGCTGCTGATTCTTGGCCACATTTTCAGCCATACAGCGTTAATCACATCAATGCAAGCCTTTTGTTACTGTATGTGTGTGTGTGTGTGTGTGTGTGTGTGTGTATGAAAGATGTGCATGTCTGTTTGAGCGTCCAATGATTACTCACATTCACACATGAGCTAACTCTATATGTGGCTTCACTGACAATAGTACTGGTGACTGTGTGTACATGTGTGGTTTTGTATTTAATGATGTTTTATATGTGTGTGTGTGTGTGTGTGTGTGTGTGTGTGTGTGTGTGTGTGTGTGTGTGTGGGAGTGGATTTGGCCCTCTCTCCTTTGTGATTGTGACTTTATTAAAGGTGTTTGTTCTGTCGGATGGCAGAGACACAGAGGAGGCTAAAATGGAAAGCACATAATCTGCACATTATACACATCATGTGTCAAAATATAGAAGAGTGATTTATGTGACAATCCCGATCCATGACATTTGGCTGCTTTATGGTATCAGAATGTAATGATAAATATCATTTATTATAAGCGCGGCATAAAATTACCATGAGCTAGTGGCCAAATGCTGCTGAATGGAGGATTTGGTTGGTTATCTTTCAATTCTTTCATCCCAGGAGAACGTTGTAAAAATATCCAGTGAGACATTTAAGCTAATATTAAGTCCTCAAACAAGTAGAACAAATCGTTAGCGAGGAAGGTAATTTGTTTCTAGTACAAATTGGCTTAACTCAAAAGTTTTCTTAATTCAGTAAAATATGGCGCTGGAAGTCGTATCTAATTGTAGTTATATACAACTAAATTGTATATTTGTTTCCTTTACAGTGTTTGTGGCTCTGGAAATAGTTTCAGAAACATTCTTGGCCAACCCGTTCTCGTTACCAACTTGTCAAATACCAACGTTTGGTAAGTGCCCCTCGGCATCCGAGACCGACGCACGGAGACACTTTTAGCAACAATATGTGACGAACAAGGTTTTCAACTAACTGGTGGATCGGTCAAACAAACAAAAACTTTCACTAAAAGTAACTTATTTTGCCACGTCACTCTTTAGTCACATGACTCGTCGGTGTCGTCAGCCCTGTGAGTCATGTAAGTTGCTAGTCAGTAAAGTTAACATCAACCATGAGAGTTTCCTAAACCTAACTAAGTGGTTGTGTTGCCCAAACATAACTTCCTGTGAAAACTGAAGTTCATTTTGAAAGGACACTATGCATTTAACGAGCACATATTGACATGACTGGTCCATCCAAAAGTAACGCAAGATGGGTACCCCTGCGTCGGTCTCCGATGACGAGGGGCACTGACCAAGCGTGCAGTATGTGACGAGTTGGGAGTGAGAATGTGTTGTCTTGGCAAAGGTCTCTTGAGTGTCACAATATGAGCAGCTTGTTTAGTGTAAAAACATTCAACTGCATGAATCAAAAGCTCAGTATTAAAATCTCTCTTTATCTCTAAAAAAACAAGAGACAATTGTTTTCAATTTATATATATTCTACAGTCGTGTTATTGCAGGAATTTGCAAGAAACTTGTTGTTCCAAAACAAGAAAGGCCCACTTCTATCACAAAACTTGTCATTGTTTTAGCAAAAAATGTTATTATAATGGATATTTTTGTTGTTTTATACATGCATTAAAATGTGTTTGTTTATGTTGAGCTTATTAAATCTTTGCAAAGAACATTCACTTGTGTGACGTCTCAAACTATGACGCTCTAGGTACCCCTTCCCTCTAGTGTCAGTTTTGGACATGTCAGGGACGCCGTGTCTTCAGACCCAGCTTCCAGAGGAAGTAAAGGGCATTGTCTTTACTTATTGACTCATATATGTTATTACCCCAGCCCACTTGTGGCTCTATAGGGGAATTTTTAAACTGGAAAGCTCA
>CAKAOH010022836.1:0-39099 GCA_916701665.1 Sebastiscus tertius | reverse complement strand
TTCCAAAACAAGAAAGGCCCACTTCTATCACAAAACTTGTCATTGTTTTAGCAAAAATGTTATTATAATGGGTATTTTTGTTGTTTTATACATGCATTAAAATGTGTTTGTTTATGTTGAGCTTATTAAATCTTTGCAAAGAACATTCACTTGTGTGACGGATCAAACTATGACGCTCTAGGTACCCGCACACACAGCTCCTCTTCACCAGGCTGAGTATTATCAGGAAGTCAGTAGATGAGAATAATCTTTGGGGTTAAGTTCATGAGAAGTATAGATGAAGTAAAGGGCATTGTGTTTACTTATTGACTCATATATGTTATTACCCCGGCCCACTATGGCTTTATATGGCAATTTTGAAACTGGAAAGCTCAAAGTAAACCTGGAGGCCTTGATTGAGTGTAGATTGATGCATTTCTTAAAATGGAAACAGACTTCCTGATTGGCTGATGGAGTAGTCAGGAAAGGCATTCAACAGCATGACGTTCTGACTGTAATCTCCTAACACACAAATGATCAACTCTTCTTTCTTCGACAGCAAAAACATCACTTTTCATTTTACAGCCATCAACTCCGTGTCTACTTTCTCCCTGTTTGACTAAAACAGAAGCAACACACCGCGAATGGAAGGAGTGATGCTCTTTTTTTTCAGTATAAACTCTGAATTAAGTTCATTTCTTGCTTTCCCAGCTACATTTCTTTCTCTTAAAGTGCATTTCCAAAAGCATTATCTCGCAGTGTCTTGAACCGATCACACACCTGAGTGAGATTACGCCCACCCCAACGTTTACCCTGCGTTTTAAACCCTCTCTCTCTCCGTGGTTATCTCAGGACCTCCAGCCGTACACCTCGACTGCCGGACGCACCAGAAATGATGGCGTGTAATTGAGCCGCTGTAATTTGTAGTGATTGACCCAGAGGGCTGGCTATTAGCAATTGTCAGCTGTAATGATAGATCCCTTTAGCATTACAGAGCCGTCCCCAGTGTCCGCACCCGCTTAACTTGTTATTTATAGATCATGTCAGGCCTGTAATAAACATAAAGCATAAAACTGCAGCTAATGTGCCGCTAATGAAATCTGGACATGAGCAACTTTATGAATTGAAATAACTCACAGGACTGTTTCAGTGACGCTGGGTGCCTCTAACTCAGAAAAGGTTAGCAGTGTGTGTGTGCGTGTGTGTGTGTGTGTGTGTGTGTGTGTGTGTAGAGCTGCCTTGCTCATTTGTAAGGTGTAAATGTATATAGCAGCACAGCCTCAATGCAATGTCAATTGGAGCGGAATGTGCGGAGCTGAACTGTTACTCTGCCTTTAGATAAGTGCTTGAAAAAACTTTATTCAGTGATCTTTTTCAACCAAAACTATGACCTCCATACACTTCACTTGTGTGAGGAGGAGGAGTGCATTACAAGGGAGCCATGTTGGATCCTTGAAACTTCCTTTTCACATCTCCACGGCCTTTTTCCCTCTAAAGAGCTCTTACTGCGATAAAGCATAACTTGGATGGCTGGATGGGGCAGTTTGTGTTTAACAGTTTGAAATAAATATATTCACTGCTCACCTTCAAAAACATAAACTATGCAAAAAAAACATCAATATGTTCTTTTAATAACTATTTTGAATAGCTTGAATAACCTCAAACGTAAACAGTCCTTTTTTTATTTTGGAACTGTTGCAGCGACATTGAAGGGATTTAGTTTAGTTAAATGTAATCCACCAAGCTATGAAACTTTGTGTTACAGTGTTTCAGTGTGTTATACTGGTTGTATTTTGCTGTGTGTTCTGAACATAGACTGTATATAAGAAGTGGACGTAGTCTCTGTGATGTCACACATTGGTTTGTGGACTTTTGAAGCATTAAGTTCGGCATTTTGTTCGTCGCCATCTTGTTTTTGAGAATCAGAAGTGACACAAGAGGGCGGAGCTAAGTACAACTGAATGCGGAATAAAAGATTTTTAGACAACCAAAATTTGACAATTGACTTTGATGAACTGCAATCACACTGTGAAAGGGTTAAAGTTCTAAGATGAAACTGGACAACGCCATGGTAGCGACCTGTTAATCACAAGGTAGCCACGCCCCTAAAGCATCCCCTGCTTTATGGTCTGTTTGAGTCTAAATGGGACCATAATTTACTAAATGAACATCATGCTGTATTGAAGAAGACTTGAAACTAGCGATTGAGACCATAAACTCATGTTTACAATGTTTACTGAGGTAATAAATCAAGTGAGAAGTAGGGTCATTTTCTCATAGACTTCTATACAATCAACCAGAGGAGTCGCCCCCTGCTGGCTGTTAGAAAGAATGCAAGTTTAAGGCACTTCAGCATTGGCCAACAAACACCAGACTTTTAGCCAGGCGACCGCTGTTCGAGACCGCTGTTTTGTTTTGTAAGTTACATTAGTGACGCTTGTCACGTGTTTTTTAGTAACGTTTGTGACGTGTTTTCCGTAGTTGTGTTACGTTGGTTTCCGTATGTATTTTACCTAGTTTTATGTACTTATTTTAAACCCAACGTGACGTTTTTCTTAAACCTAAATATTTTTTTCTTGCCTGAACCTAAGTTAGTAGTTTTATTGCCTAAACCTACTCATGACACGCAGAATATCCGTGTAATGTCGTGCTATTTATACGCCTTCCAGTGAGGCCGGGTTATAACATGAGAGGAATGTGGGGATATTGTCCAAATATGAGCTCTTTAAATTCCTCGCTGTGGTCTTTTCTTTCCTTGTTCTCAGTAGATCTTATTGTTATTACTTTATTTTTTTTTAGCTGCTTTTACTTTGATAGGACTATATACACATACATTTTCATTTAGTGCATGTTTTAGATGCTCTCCTAACTGTTTGAAACATATAATAGTTATTTTTCAGTTAAATACCAGCAGCCAGAACAAGTGCTATTACACCTGCAGTCTCCTGCTTTTTAATGTGCGGCGCGTAATGTAACGCGGAGCTCACACAGTTTTATTTGAATCTTCCGAACTATCATAAACACTCATGAGCTGGGTGAAATAATTGGTAAAGCTGTGACTTTTGTGCTCCAAGAAAATCTCCAAAACAGATTTCCTCATGATCCCAATAAATGAGCGGCAGGATTTATAGTAATTTGTTGGGCACTTGTAAATGTACCCTAATATGAACAACTGAAAACAACCTCTTTCATCAACAGATAAAAAAATATAGTTTACAGAAAGTAAAATTGGAAATCTTGTTTTAAGATGTAGCCCTAACAGTTTTCTAAAATAACTTTGTGCATACACAGGAGTTTCAGTTTCTCACCAAATGTAAATTAAATATAATGTGCCCTTTGGGATGCTGCATAGTAAAAATGAGATGCTTTATATCCAGATATTAATATACTGCTAATGAACTGCTGTATATTAATCTGTAGAAAAGTTTTTTTTTTTCTTCTAGAGAGCCAGTTTGGACTCTCGGCTCATTAAACCATTAAACTGTCTTCGGCTTTTAAAGGGTTAAAGAGGATGAAAGGGGGTTGATGTTGGCCATAAGTCTATTAACTCCAACTGCTATATTTTAAGCAATATATGCAATATTTTTGCCATTTTAAATCACTTCATCAGATCTCTGCTTTAATGCCAAGACAAGAAATCTTGCTCACAATCCCAGCGTGTTGCTGAGTTCATAAGAGTCTTTAATTTTGTGCAAATTAAATCAAATATTTTTGTCTGAACTCCTCTGTCACATGAGCCTAAAAATCACATAAAATACTACAGATAAAGAGCAACGCTTTCTAGTAATTTGGAAGTTGAGAGAAAAACACAAAATGTCCCCCGAGCAGTTCATCTTTCAGCGAGTTTCCCCTCAAGGTAAGCGTGCTACCTAGTGGAGTGTATTTCTGTGTGTTGGGATGTTGTTCAGATCACTGTATTTTTTCCGGCGTGCGCCGTAAAAGCTGCTTGTTTGAGCTGCTGTCCACGCTGTCTTGTATTTACTCTGCGTGGCTGTGTTTGCGCACACATGCATACGATTGTGTGTCCGCGCAAGTGTGTGTGAATGTGTGTGTAAAATCTCCTGCTGCCTCCCCCCCTCCATCTTATTGCTTTCTTGAAATCCTGTTGATTCGCCCAGTCCCCGAGGCTAGAGACCCATACACAGCAGATGTTCCACTGAAAAGGCCATGAATGTTTAATCATTTGTGTTATTGATGCCGCCTTTTTGTTTGTTAGCAAGTGTGAGCGACTGTTAGGGTCTTATGTGTCTATTTTTGCATGTTACGCATTCATCTGTGCATGTGTGTGTGTGTGTGCGGCAAAGAGAGATATCTCAGTAAGTTCACAAACAGTCTTTTTTTTTTTATTCCTGTTTGAGATAAAAGCTCTCTTTACCTCACGTGCCCTGCAATGCATGAATAATGAAGTCTATTAAAAATGTTATTCAGGATCATTACTGAGTGTGCTGTGTCAAACATCACATCAATGCACTCACACAAAACAAGACAATCTCTCTTTTTTTTTTCTTTTTTTGTCAAACAGAAAGTTAAACCCTACTTTCCCCCGATCATGGATGAACAAACTGGGCTCCGTCTCTAAACTGTGATTTGTTGGACTTAAAGCTGCTGTTTTAGTATTTGAGCTGACAGCCAGATTTGATCATAATTAGACAGCATGCCGTGGGCTTTGATTGGCACGGTAATTGGATTGTCATTGGGGCTGAAAAGCTATTATCTTAGGATCATGCCCCATGAAATTTGTTGGAAAAACTTCTGTGGCCGTCATTAAGTCGGCCATCTTGGGGGGCTTCGCAAATGAGCTTTTTTTTCGGGGGAGGAAGAGAGCGAGAAGAAGGGAGGAGGGGGGGAGGGGGAAGAAAAGGTACCTGTGCACCGCTGGGACCCTTAGATCCTTCGAATCGCAGCGAAGACAATCTGGGCTCTATTGATTAATGATATTAGCGTAGCAGGTAGCGCTAAGTCGAAAAGCGGCGTGCTGGGTTATTGCCCATCGCTCTCGCCCACTCGCCAGTAACGGGGGTGGGGGCGGGCAGGGTGAGGAAGGGATGGGGGGGGGGCAGCAAGTGAAGGAATGGGATAATGAGAGAGAGGTGAGCCTGGAAGGAGTGCAGGGGAGGGGAGCGATGAGAGGAAAAGGGGAAACTGCAGGGTGGCTTTTCATTTGCAATTGTTTATGTAAAGTATCAGGTGCGATGCCCATTTTAGAGGCATAAGTAGCAATATGAGGTAATGGAAATGAGAATAGAGATGTGAGACGTGGAATAGGTGGCATTCCTCAAAGCCATTCGGCAATTAAGTCAACTTGCACACCTCTGAAAGCTGAAAAAAACACAGCCAAAGATATCTGACGCCCAGTTTCTCACATTCTCTGTTTGTTTCTTTGCACTCCAGGGATCACGAGTCAAAGGCTTTATTTAAATAGGACCTCCTCACTAGTTACAAACTCAGCAAAACCAACTGAAGTCTAAATAAAGAGCTCAGAACTTGGTCTCCAAGTTGAGGCTAACGTTCAGGTTCTGCTGCCAGCTATCAATGAGCTTTGGACACAGTCAGTAGCCGTGTTTCCATTCACATAATTGTATGTGCATTTTGAAGTATTGCATTAGAAAAGCTGTGAGGAATCAGCAAAATTCGACAAAACGTTCTTTGTCTTTGTGGAAAAAGAGTTGATGATCAAAATGGGATACGAAAACGCCTTTGCCGAATAAATTCTGACGTAGCAAAATTTCACATAATTGATCAGCTGTTTCCGCTGATAATGTGAAAATGTTTGTCTTCATGTCTAATACTAGCTGACATGACAAGAACAATTAGAACTTGTCCAATTGGAACAAATTCATGAAGACCTCTCTCCAGTTTTTCTATCCTAGATCGGCCAAGTTGACTTGTTTTGTTTACGGTTCGCAACCTCTACTTCTTCTTCTACTCTGTTTAACAGCCATGCGTAGCTTATAGCATCAACTTTTGACCAAACTAAGCTGTAGCTGAGTTTATTCGCTCCAAACCAGTTGATGGAAATGCAGCGAATTTGCATTTCTGTTTTTGCGACATTTCAAAAGTTTGCTTAAAATTCAATCAACAACTCGTAATGTCTAACCTTAGCTAACTTACATTGCGGGATGGCCCACAGTAAAGTTATGTTGCTGCTAACCCTAATTCCATAATGTCTTGTTTGGGACTTAAAACACTTTAGGACTTGGGCTTGACTTGGGACTCCTTGTCTTGATTCTGTTCTGCATTGCAGGGAGTTGAGACTTTCTTGGGACTTTCAAAGCAATGACTATGGGCGCTTTCACAAGCCATAGTCCATTTGGCTAGTCCAAATCAGAGTGAAATTGATACTTTCGGTTCAATTTCTATTTAGCCTGCTTCGTTTTCACAGTGCACAAATTATAGCGGATCAAATCAAAGTTGCTGAGGGGGCGTGTACAAGCTGTTGAAGTTTTTTCACTTTGACTCGGCACTGATCTCCTGTGCGCACAAATCCCTTCTCCTCCAGTTTATGTCAAATGTCTTTATAAACGTCACTATTTTTGTGGACTTAATTTAGCATATTCTGTATCTCAGATGCCAAGCAAACATCAGACTTCTACAGAAGTCCAGGTCCGTCCTCTCCACTCATGTTAACCTGTCTTTTACCTGTGTCCATCTCAACAAATGCTCACGCGGGTAGCCTGTGTTTTGGTTCACTTGGAAACGGTCCGAGACCATCTCTCACAAATGGTCTCGGACCGGTTGTTTTATTCCGCACCAGAGTACGATTACTGTGTTCATAACCGCCCAAACGAACCGCACAATAGTTTGATTAAAATAGACTAAATGTTGGCTCGTGAAAGCGCCCTTAGTTCCACCTCGTTTTTAACTGTTCATGGACCCTCACTCACAGGCTGAATAAGATTGAATTGAAGAATTCCACCTTCATGTTTCAGTGTTTATGTGTGTGTACGTGAGTGTGTGTGTGCGTGTGTGTGCTCTTGCGTGCATGAATGTGCGCTGTCTCCATGCCTCAGGCAAATGGCTCCCAAATTGACATTCCCACCCCTCAAGGCCAATTCCTGTGCTGTAAATCCTCCGGGGGCCAAGAGGTGACAACATGGCAGCACTACACACTGTTCCCACACAGAAAAATGATGACATTAATACACTTGAATAAAACACTGTGTCATGCATTAGGGAGCATTATGTTATGCTGTTTCTTACATAAAACTCAGGGGGAGTGTGTGTGTGTGTGTGTGTGTGTGTGTATGTATGTGTGTGTGTGTGTGTGTGTGTGTGTGTGTGTGTGTGTGTGTGTGTGTGTGTGTATGCTTTGCAAACCTGTAGTTTATGATGGGCTTCCTGTAACCTACAGTAACAGAATGTTTTGCATATGTGGACGCACGGGTTCTGCAAGATAATGGATGCAGCTTTACATCATATCTCAAAGGTGTAATACAACAGCGAAATGTTTTGTCCTGCTGATAGCAGCTCTCGCTCTCTCTCTCTCTCTCTCTCTCTCTCTCTCTCTCTGTGTTTCCCCCTCTCCTTCATTGTGTCTGTGGGTGAAAGTTTCCATGCAGGCACTGTTGATCATGGCCTATCAAGTGTCATCTGATTTGCATTCAGTGGACGCATCATTATTCACAACATTTGATGTCCACGAAAACACATTAGACCTCTCTGTTTCAGTGCCGAGTGGCGTTGGCCGCGGCCGCCCAGACATCATTTGCGAGCCCAAATAGTCCAAATGTAAATTGATATGTAAGAAAATGCCCCATTAACTTTTTCATTAATGGTTATAATGCATTCTGAGTGTCATCCGCGGGGCGGTGCGCTTTCCTGAGCACGGCCACACACACGCACATACACGTGCCACACACACAAACAACACAGAGCAGCACACGTTCACATGCAATTACACAAATGCACACTGATAAATCAAACCGGATATACTGAAACACACTGAATCTGAATATTACACACACACACACACACACATACACACAAATACCGATATTAGCATATTCAACTGTGGATATGTAGAATATTTTCTTTTATATCTTTTCTCTTTTATGCCATTTTACTATAATTTGACCAATATTGAATCTTCACCAATTCATACTGCCAGATATGTTCACAGCTGTTTGAATAGACACCATGGGAATGTGTGGACTGTCATATCGATTAAAATATTTCATTGCGATTGTCCATAGTTAATAGTGATTAATCACAAATTAATCTAACATTTTTATCAGTTCAAAATGTACCTTAAAGGGAGATTTGTCAAGTGTTCAACATGGGAGTGGGCAAATATGTTTGCTTTATGAAAATATATGTATATATTTATTATTGGAAATCAATTAACAACACAAAACAATGACAAATATTGTGCAGAAACCCTCACAGGTACTGCATTTAGCATAACAAATATGCTCACATCATAACATGGCAAACTGCAGCCCAACAGGCAACAACAGCTGTCAGTGTGTCAGTGTGCTGACTTGACTATGACTTGCCCCCAAACTGCATGTGATTATCATAAAGTGGGCATGTCTGTAAAGGGGAGACTCGTGGGTATCCACAGAACCCATTTTCATTTACATATCTTGAGGTCAGAGGTCAAGGGACCCCTTTGAAAATGGCCATGCCAGTTTTTCTTCGCCAAAATTTAGTGTAAGTTTGGAGCGTTATTTAACCTCCTTCATTACAAGCTAGTATGACACGGTTGGTACCAATGGATTCCTTAGGTTTTTCTAGTTTCATATGCCATTACATTCACAAACAGCTTTAAAACAGAGCCCGCCACAACCTAAAAATCGCAAGTTCTGTTAATGCATTTAAGAAATTAGTGGCGTTAAAACAAATTTGTGTTATCGCATTAACTTTGACAGCCCTAAATCAGTCAGTTTCCGCTCGTTACATGCATACAGTGTCTTTTCAAAAATAAACTTCCAATGTATGTTTACTTTCGCAAAAACTACTTGGTTAGGTTTAGGCAACAAAAGTACTTGATTAGGCTTAGGAAAAGAGGAAAAGGACACCTATGGCTCAGTGGGTAGTGCGGGTTGTTCTTTGATCACAAGGTTGGTGGTTTGAGCCCCAGTTCCTATGATGCCCATGTCTTTATTGTAAAAATGTTTCAGTTTAAATAAATATGTTTGTCATGTAACTGGCATTAGTAAAGTGCGAAAGTTATGTAACAAAAACAATGGTAAAATAAGTTGATGTTGATTTGGGTTTTACACAGGACACAAATGAATAGCAGCCTCCTGGGTGAATATAGGAAATTGGGAGAATCTGCAGACCTCAGTATTTTTATAATCCTGGCTACTATAGCCCTTAATAAATGTTTTTTTTTAAATCTCTAGATCCCCAAATAGCCGAAGTTGAATATTAGAAAATCTGTGCAATATCTTACAATATATTGTCAAGTTCTTCCCTTTATTTCTTTTTCAACCTCCACTCCCTCCTACCTGTGTTACCCTTTGTATATGTGTCTCTGCACACACTTACAGTGTGTACACACAAACACACCAACACTCCCACCCGCAGTCACTGCAAGAGTTAATATGTCTATTGTTTGGCCAGCACGTCAAGCACTTATCCCTGAGTGTTTGCAGGCTGCTGAAGGGAAAGAATTAAAGGTGAGTGTGTGTAAAACACTCGCACACACACATACGCAGGTCGCTAGGCTGCAAAACCATGGCAACATTTACGGGATCAAGCACGAGTGGCAACTGCGAGAGTTCAGCTCGCTCGGGTGTTTGTGTGTTTATGAACACGTTGAAGCATGGAGACTGCAGATAACTTAGCACAATAACTAAGTTGGCCACGGAGCAGAGGAAAACAATAGTGCAGATAATACAGAAGAGCCTGCTGCACACTCAGATCCATGGATGCTTCATGTGTTAGACTAAGTTATTATCCAGTCAGTTATGGTTCATGCATCATGGGAAATATTGTATGGTAAATAACAAAAAGAGAACAAAAACATTTTTGAGAGTCTTTGGCCTCGGCTGTATTAACTTTTGTGACAAAATAGTTTCCTTTCCTCCTGCTTTGTTCCCATTAAATGATGATTTAGATTTAACTGTTTCCCACCTTTGCATTGCTTTATACGATGGAGTATTAGGGCCACTATATTATGTAAAAAAGAATCTTTGAAAACATTTGAACATAATGTCAAAATATTTCAAGGAAAAAGTTGTAATACTATGAGTATTAAAATCTAGTAATGCTAATCTTTATTTACAAAATATTCTTACTTATTTCCTTAAAACATCAAAATTTGATTTTGTATTGTATTTTTTATTCTATTGTTAAACTATTAGAGCTTTATTCTTGAAATATCTCAGTTTTTTTTCTTTTTTGAACAGTGGCCCGGTGTATATATTATACAGTATGTTACCTGTATAACTGCTCTCAAACATTTACAGTAGTAGATATTTTATAGAAGCAATGACAGTCCCTTCCAATAAAACTACTTGGTTAGGTTTAGTTTTAGATTGTGGTTTGGGTTAAAATAAGTATGTTTGTTTCATAATTAAGTACATTAGGTGAGTTAAAATGAGTCAATGTGACTTTTGGTTTCACACAGGACGCAAACACAGGTCTCCTGGGTGTATCAACCTCTCACTCTCAGAGACGCACTGTAAGGCGTATAAATACCACGACATTACACAGACATTCATGAGTACGCATTTTAGTGTTTTTCGTAGTTCTGTTACGTTCTTTACGTACATATTATAATTAGGTTAGTTACTTATTTAAAACCCAATCATGACATTTTTCCTTAACCTCACTAAGTGGTTTTGTTTCCTAAACATTACAGTAGTTTAGTGAAAAATGTCACTAAAAAATATGTGACAATTGTCACGTGACAAACGTCACTAAAAAAAAAACACGGCCTCCTCGTTAAAAGTACTGTGTTTGCTGGACCCATCCACCTCCCTATCCTCCGACCATAAGTGGTCTTTCTTGCTTTTTCTACCACTCTTACCGTAGCATTTATGCGCAGATGCATTTACATTGCAGTCAGTACAGGATACATGTCGTACAAATGACACTTGAAATGAGAAAGGCGTATTTATTGCACGCTAAACGCCTTCTGCGTTATCGTGGCATTCATGCGCCTTTTCGTGTGTGTAGTCTGACTGATTTTTTTTCCTTTCCCTGCAGCTGTTTATGTTGTGGGTTCATGCACCAATAGGCCAGTTGATCACAAAAAGTTTGGAGGAAAAGGATATTCTCTTGATGTAGCCTTGAAAATATAAAAAAGCATAATTATTCCAAAAAACATGAATCGGGGATGACAGTCGGGCAGCTACCAGTCAGCGTATGTGAACCTCAGCAGGTGTGGCAGCCATCATAGGAACAGCTGGATCCAGTCATGATCATTCTTCCCGTTTCTCTTGTGACATCTACTTAGAATAGATGAATCAAAATGAGAAAGCTACGATATTTTTTTTTCTCTTCTTCACTTGTTCACCCACTCCCTTTTACTCTTCCTATTAAATGTGCTGTTGAGGAGTGAAGACATTAACAGAGAAATGCAACAGATAATGTGGACATTTCATGCGTAAGCTGCGTTATGAGCGATGTATTAATGGGGGGAAATTATTGTGCATTCAATTACGGCACAATGCCTTCCAGAGATGTTTGTGTGATTTGGCTGCGGCCTGCCACGGCGGGGGTCCCCTCCCTGACTGATGAGCGCCCTAATCTGCTAATCTCACCAACCGGGGTGGAGGTGGGCTGGGGGAGGGGAGGGGGCGGCGGCGGTTTTATATGACGAGCGAAACGCCTCGACTCGCCGCCCGCTAACGGTGGCCAATAAAATTAAAGAGCCGGTGCGTGCCCGGGCGCGGAGGAAGACGAGAGAGGAAATCAGAGATAGATAAACAAATAGAATCATAAAAAGGCAGGGCGCTGGTGAAGTGGTAATTCAGTGGGAGTTCATTAGGGGAGAGATGGAGGAATGAGGAGTGGAGGGCTAAACTGTGGATGACATTACCTCTAATGTGGCTCCCCTGCAGAGTTTGTGATAGGGTGGCCGTTCCCGGCGAAAATAGGGTTTTTAGCATGACGCCACGCTCACGGAGACAAACTCCCACTAAATAGGATTTTTTTTTTCCTTAAGCATTGTACTATTTTAGTGCAGAAAACATCTCCAAATGGGGTTCTCGGATGTGCTCAGGCATGCAGCCAAGTTGAGAAAACATGGACAAATGAGTTTTGTGGTGTGGTAAATTTGCAAGGCGCTACAATGTTTGGAGCAGTAAACCTAAAGCAACCCTTTTTCCTCTGAAAAAGACCAGACCACCCATCCATTATAGTGTCTAATATGAAACAGAAATGGTTTTATTGTTCTGGACAAAAAGCTGTCTCTAATAAGAAGCTGCTGAACATTCAATGACCAATTAACCTGTCAACACTTTGTGATGATGCTGAAATGCTCTTTTTTCCACTTCATATGTTTTAAAGTCAGTCAGCATAATTTAATCTCTTAAAGGGTCGGTTCGTCCAATTTATTTTTTTATGTCTAGTGATATCTATCCATGCAGATAGATTTGGTTTTATACAGCTCAGTCGCACAGCAGTTCGTGAAATAGTCACAAAATTTATTGTATGAATTTGTGTAAAAATCATGATGATCAGGACTTTTGCCCAGGAGACCGTTGTCCGTGTGCCGTGTTAAACCCGAAGTCAGAGTTGATTTATTTGTCACATAACACCACTTCTGGTATTATTTGAAGCCAAACCACAATCTTTTCCTAAACCTAACTGAATAGTTTGTTGCCTAAGCCTAACCAAGTCGATCTTTTCCTAAACCCAACCAAGTAGTGTTATTTTGAAATGATTGGAGCAGAAATTGACATGTCATCACGTGTTGTTGGACATTTGTAGGAAAAAGCACAAAAAAAATGTTGTTGAAAGTCGTGCTGAGCGTCACGAAAAAATAAGGGAAATTTGTGTCTATGTACACAAATCAAATAGATTCAATTTTGTGACTATTTCACAAACTGTTGTGTCAAGTTTTGAGATATCTGTGTCTGACATTTCTGCCTCCACCCCCACTGGAAATTACATTCCCATACAACTAAACTGCATTCTCAATCACGTTTCGAGGGAAACATATTTTGTCACGGATTACGTTCGCAGTTTTAAACAGTTCTAAACACATTAAACATTGTTATTTTGAAACAAAACAAAACAAAAAATGCAAACACACTACTTAGTTAGGTTTAGACAACAAAACTATTAGCTTAGGTTTAGTAAAAAAAGAAAAAAAAAACATGGTTTGGCTTGACTATGTTTCACACAGGACACAAACAGTGGTCTCCTGGAGGAACAGATAATCACAGGGCTTAATAGTACACAGACTGAATACATTGTTCACATTATTGAAACATGAAATGTTGATATTGCACAGAATATTGAGTCTTGATATAGCACAGCTTTAGATTTTATTTAGCCTACTGTTTCAGACTTTTCAGACAAAAAAAAATTGGAAACCACTGGCTTAGAAAATGAGTATACAGATAAAGGAGCTGCAACTTAAAAGGATCCATACGATTTACAGAATACTGCGTGAAAATAGTCAAAAAGCAGTATCCCCTCCAGTGCAGTCACAGATCTTTGCATCCCGTTTCCTAGTGTATAAATAGTCACCAAAGGGATTACAAGTGAAAGAAGTGTTCCTAACCGTACCGGTATTATCTGCCGCCATTGTCTGCCGTCTACCTCTGGATGTCTTAGTGAGACGTCACTGCGTCTGTAAACAAATTTGTGTTGCTCTTAGCGTTCTGGCGGATTTGTTGTCTGGTAGAGCGTATTTAGCAGATGAAACGTGTTGTTGTGACAAGCATGATAGAACACATATGTCGCCGAGGGCTATCCTCCCTGCCTCCCCTGTTGTGGCTACATAAGCAGCTGATTGTGTTTCACTTTTCAGAGTATGTGTGACGACGAATGTGTTGTTTCTTTCCGTGTGAGCTGCTGGTATCTCATGGCGCTTTAATGTTGCCCGGAGCTCTGAGTGAGTGTGTGTGTGTGTGAGAGAGTGTGTGTAAAATAAGAGTTGCTTATTCCGTTCTTTCTCTGCATTACAGTATTCTTATTTTTCAACCTGGCATCTCCAGAGTTCTCCTCTTTTCTTCCCTCTCTCCTCTCTTCTCCTCTTCCTCTCCTCTTCCTGCTATCCAGCACTTTAGAGTAGATGTAATTGCTCAGACAGAGCAGGCGTTCAGAGCTCTGTCGATGTAAATGCTGCTCCATGGCGGTGGCTGACTTAATGAACAGCAGGGCTCGCAGCCCTCTGGCAGCACTTAAACTTTAAAACATCTATTATTGAGGCGTGAGAAAAAAACAGAGTGGCCAGCGCTGACCCCTCTCTCATCCCTCTCTTTTTATATCTCTAGTCACGGGGGTGGAAGGGGGTGATGTTGTTGAAAGAGAAAGGTGCTGCGTGGGGCATTTTTAAACTTCGGTGCATCATTGTCAAATTAATTTGTGATAACTTATTTTGAAGTGCAACAAAAGAGTTTATTACGTGCCTCTGCTTTTTGTCTCCGTCAGTTTGGCTTAAACATTGAGCGTCCCTCCTGCTATTTTTGTTTTACTTCGGAGTATGAACATATTGAAAATAACCAGAGCCGGATTAATTTACCAGGTTAATTGAGCTGTGGATCCCTATTTTTTTCCTAGTGCCCCAGAAACCAATCTCAGTACCCATCGGCTATTGTTCTGATACGGATAAGCCTCTGGGGGCAAAGGGCTTTATTTCTGGGGTTCCGGTGTAGCCAGCAGATATCTGGGCCAAGACTTCCTGTTCCGTGTGCTGCTCATTGTTTACAGTCCGATTAGCAACTTGAGATGTGAGACTGGAGTTGGAGTTGAGAGACAATGAGTACGTCGTGCGTCAGACGATAGCCAATGCGTTCTTTTGCTCTCTGCACAGACTGTTTACCTGCGTTCAACCAAAGCCTGCTCAAATGTGATTGGTCAATACTTCTCGGACTACAAACGGAAACCCAGAACGTTTCCGATACCAAAGTCTTGTCCCGTTGCCTACAGATTCTACACGTGAATGCAAAATCCCTTTATAGAGATTACCCAGAAACCAACCACTCAAGATTAGATAAAAAAAATGCACTTTCATAATTAACAAATTCATAATAATCAAATTGCCTTTGCTACACAGTGAACCTGGGGTCATTGGGGCCTAAGGGTTTTCAGTTTTCTGGCCTTGAAAATATATATTACTCACTCTTTCCACCACTTATGTTCATCAAAAACAGAAACTTTAGTTAGAACAGATGTCTCTTTTTGCCTTATTAAAGTAATTTGATCCAATGAGTGCAGCATTGTCCACAGGATTCTTGTGGACAATGTGTCATCACCAGAAAAAATTACACCATCTGTCATTTGTTTGTCAACGTAACCAAAAATAGAAATGGTAGAAGTAGTTTGACATGGTTACAGCACAGTGAAACCTTTTAGGAGATGGTCAAGGCGGGTTGTTTGTGTGCACAAAGTTCACATCCCATCTTCGACCAACACCCTTTCCTTCCAAATAGCTTTGCCTAAATTTAACCAAACCTCAACCATAAGGATGGCAGATCAGAATATGATCATATGGATCATCTTTGTAACACTTTGAAAGGCACTAACAAACGCAAGCATATTGGAATTGACTCTTCCAGCAGCGTGGTGTCGGTGTTGGCTCCCAGCGGGTACCAGTGGAGCAGCGAGGTGAAGCTCTCCTCTTGGCCGGAGGAGGAGCCACTACTGCAGGTCGTTGTCGAAGGCCCCGCTAAAGTCTTAGCTGAACCTGCATGATTTCGTCTGATTAAATTCCTTTGTTTATATTATCTCTGTAAGGCTACATGTTGCCCCAAAGTAACTTTTGGTGTTATTTATTTTGATATACACATCATCTAGCATCCAAACCGGAAATGTTACCTGAGTAAAGTTTAACATTGTGAATCCATCCTATCCTTTCATCACATACTGTAGTCCTTACTGTCGGCTTTTCAAAGCTATATTATCTGGCACCCAGAAACTATAAACACACTGTGGCCCCCGGCTAAACGGAACCAGCATCGCCATGTTTCTTTTTGTCAAGCTTGTACAACCTAGCAACAGTAACTAAGGGGGCTCATATCCCACAAGAATAGAATAACACCCAGAGGACCAATAAGACCCAGGGGACCTGCGGGTTCTTGGTTGGAGGGTAATGGAGGCTGCCAGTCCTCTTAGTGAGATTTTTCTTCTGAAGTTTAAAAAAAATGAACATATTAAAATGCGACACAAGGCACCTACAAAAGGAAAAAGAGCTGCGCCCACTTCAAACCATTGCCATGCTTTGGTTAGCTTGTGCTGAATGTAAATACGACCTATAAGTGCAGATGAAGTCAGAGTTAGCTTAATGCTAACCTCTCTCTCTCTTTCCCTCTATCTCTCTTTCTCTGGGAATACAAATTTATAAGGCCATTATACTCCATCACCTCCGCCATGCACAGTGTCACTGCCATCGCTGCAGTGTCAAGTGTCTTATTTCTGTATTAGAGGGGGAGAGATAAGTGTGTGTGTGTGTGTGTGTGTGTGTGTGTGTGTGTGTGTGTGTGTGTGTGTGTGAGCAAACGTATGTCTAATGCGCTACCCACTGAATGTGTGTGTGTGTGTAAGTGAAAATATACTGTACAAGAGGTTAGCTGTGAGTGTGAGTGGGCCTTGCTCTGTTCTGGACGCACTTATCTCTCCTGCTGTGTAATGGATCCTACTGGATATTTGCATAAGGTATGGAGGTGATGTCATTTGGTCCTCAGAGCTGCATTTCAATGATGGTTGACTGTTTGCAAAGTGGACACTGTGCGAAACACGCTGCACCACTTCAGTTCCTTCTGTTCAAACTTTGATGAAACTTTTATTCAACTGGATTGAAACGGTTAGAGATGGTTTATTAGAAATGTACGTAAGTTACGTGACAAATAAATCAATGTTGAACGCGAACACGAACACGAACGCGGGTCTGCTGGGCAAAAGTCTGGTATTTTTTGACCCGCCAATCCACACCAACTTCCTCCCTATGCAGCGTTCGCCACTATTTATATTCCCTAGTTCGCGATTACGTTAATTCACACAAATTGATTTTGTGGGATATACACAAATTACAGTGCATTACTTTTTGTAGGTATAACGACGAACAATGTATGAGACCAGTCTGGATTGGTCAATATTAAAGAATAAGGATGGTAATATGCTTTATTTTAAAAATCCTGTTAAATAGTTTAAAACCAACAATTTGTTAATCTCTTTCTCAATTATTTGTGACTTCTCTACCTGTGCCCATTGGTTCCCAATGAAGATGTACACATTTTAAGAATGGTTCATAAATATATAGTGTAATTTTTTAATTTAGGGACTTAGTAATTTCTTAAAACAAGTGGCCACTGTAGTTTTTTTATCAAACATTACTCAAACACAAGTAAATAGAGCATTTATTAGGAACTATTTTAAGCTGTGGATTAATACACATTTGGTGCTCTAGTGAGTAATTAGGGCAGCGGGACGTGTATATGGGATTGAGTCAAAATAAACTATAGTATGTGTGTTCATGGTAATGAACTAACAGTGTGGCTCATTGATGTGCATTAATAGTTCTTGGACAACAATGGAGCTCTACGGCACAGAGGAAGAAGGCTGTGATACACACACTATACTTGTTTGTAGATACATTTATTGTTGGTTTTGTTATTTTCATGGGATTTTAATATTGCCAAAAAAAGAGGCTCTGGCGCAGGGCCCCTCAAGCCCTTTGCCCAGTAGGCCTGTTCGGTCATTTATCCTTGCTGACTGCTTGTAACTTGACTTAATTGTAGCAATGCTGCTGTATTTACAGATCTGAGATGGTTTTGTTGAGCACAATGTTATCATAACTGATAGAAATGATCTCATGACAAAATAAAATGCAATTTTATTAAGTTGTAATATTCAGAATTATCGCTTAAGTCAACGTATCCTCATACAACAGCTCGTACTATATCTCATGAAAAAGTTATTCCTCCTTTTACGTTTGTTTTCCTATGAATGTCCATGTGCCAATTTCCGCTTGTTAAAGGCATACAGTCTTTTCAAAATAAACTTCTGTCTTCACAGGAAACAACTTCCTGAGGTTTAGGCAAGACAACTACTTAGTTAGGTTTAGGAAAAGATCGATTTGGCTAGGATTAGGCAACAAAACGACTAAGTTAGGTTTAGGCAACAAAACAACTTAGGTAGGTTTAGGCAACAAAACAACTTAGTTAGGTTTAGGAAAAGATCGTGGTTTGGCTTAAAATAATACCGAAAGTGGCGTTACTTAAGTACGTAACTTACATGATGAATAAATCAACATTGACTTCTAGTTTCACACAGGACACAAACGCCGGTCTCCTGGTGTTTTTTGACCCATTTATCCACCCCGACCTCTTTCCTTACGCGGCGCTCACCGCTATCTACATTTCCTTGTTCACCATTACGTGGATTACACACAAATTAATTTAGTGGGATATACACGAATTACAGCGCATTACCTTTTGTAGGTATAACTACGATCAGTGTATGAGAACAGTCTGCTTAGTAAAGGATCCATGATTTTTTTGTTGGTCAATAATCTCGTGTCTCTCAAGTCAAAGAAAAACATGTAAGAAAAACACACTTGATTTTTATTTTTTAATTTGCTTTAATGACCAAAAGAAAATCTCAAATAACTCACAGAGGAAGCATACAACTCTAAACCATGCAAAACCTCAAGAAGACTGCAGTAATTAATAAAAAAGAAATCAAGATAGATAGAGGCCCACATTTCCAACCTTTTCTGTGAAGATCAGGACGGTGGTTTGTGGTTTCTGATGTCAGTGTCACTGTTCAAATGTCAGCATGGTGGAGAAACTTTCATGTTAAATAGTTCAGTCTACACAAAGGTCACATCCAATCAGTTTAATTGTACTTACTGTACAGTATTCGGGAACTCTCTTACAAGATCTCCCCTCGAGGATGCTGAGCTTCCTCTCTGCGCCTCGACAACCCTCCCCTCGCTAATAGCCGTTGTCTTAATGCCAAAGTCGGGTATTTTTCAGGTTAAATTTGGGGTGGCGATGCTGGGCGGCGATATTAATCTCAGCGACGACGTCGCCGCGGTGGTAATGAAGGATGGCCGGCGTTATTTGTATCCCTGCGTGTCGAGTGTTTTGTCAAAAGTAGGCGAGTTTTGCTTGCCTGGTAGATTTGTGTTCTCCCCTGGGAGCCGTGGCCCAGTAAGAGACAGCAGTTGCTCGACATAATTAGACCGGGAAGGTCCTTGTAAACTCATTAATATCTCGCCCAGGCTGAAATGGCTGGCTCGCCGGTGGTTCCTTTCCGAGGAACATGCAGAGATTTTTGTGGAGAAAGGAAGATGTGAAGTAAAAGTAGCAAGATGAATGGAGGCTTTTGAGGTAAACAAGTTGAGGTGTTGGTTATGAAGAGCTGCGGGGTGTCTGGGTTCACCGCAGAGCTCCGGAGATTGTTGCTAAGGGAATTAATCAGATGAGGGCTTCACACCACTTTTGAAAGAGGAACAAATACCTACACTGAATTTAATTTGCCACAAAAAAAAACTTCCAAACCTTGGTCATTGTGATAGATTATAAAACATAAGTCAATAAACTCAGATTAGGAGATAACATGTGATTTTGCACTTCAGATATGGCTTCTAGCCTTACTTTTTAATGTAATAATCACCATTATGGACTTATTTAAGCCAAGGTACAGTATAGCAAAAATACTCATTATACATACAGATCTAGGGCTGCCCACTCTTAGTCGATCAGACACATAAAATGAATCAGAGGGGTCACCAGATGATAAAAGAAATAAGAAAGAAAAAATACATTTGTTACATAAAATTATGTTCTGACCTTTCTCAGAATGTTTTTTTTCCTCAAGCCTAAAATAAATCCTTGAAATGAAACACTTGAAGAAGAAAATGTATTTTTTTGGTTGAACTGCTAACATTTAAGCGAGCATTTGAAAATGCATGGTATATATTTAAGAGCAGAAAGCTTCTTGACAGCAGCCTCCTTCGCTAGTTAAAGTTAATGTTAGTGGTTAAAGTTATACTGACAGTTTCTGCTTTCTAAAGTTAATAACTAGGTTGTTGTTTTGACTGATAAGTGTTCATTTGACCAGAGGTCGCATCGCTATCATCGTTATGTTGGGGATTCGAGCCACTCGAACAAAACCAAAACTACAGCTGTGTCAGCAGAGAGGAGCAGAGAGCCTCTGTGTGAAGATGGTGAGATTTATATCCTCTGAATCACACCGGCCTCAGGTGTGGCTCATGAACCTGACGACCCTCCGCCCTTCAAAATAAAGAAGAGCCAGCAAAAGAACTTAAACAGGGACACCTTGTGTAGTGGAGGGGTCGTCACAGCAGTGTCTGAACATATTAAAGGAGTTTAATAGTACTGTAGTCATTACAAGCGGTTATTGTATTTCAAGAACTGATATTTTTGCAGAAAACAGATGATATTCATTAGAGAACATTTTACTGATACTTTATAGTATCAACGTTTTTGCGACTTGCCACCCTGTTGAGGAAATGTGTGCAGCAAAAGTGGCACACTGAGTCAATATTAGATTAATGTTATGATTGAATTTGTTTGCATTGTTTCGCTTCAATCAGAGAATCATTAATAATCATTCTAATCTATTTTTAATTGTGCTACCATTTAGTGATTGAAGAGTTCTGATATTAAACCATTGATTATTGTAATGCAAGTCTTGTATGACACTTCCTATATAACCTTGATGCGTGCGGAGGCTTGGCGAGCAGTCCTAATGCCATAAATACACAAACAGCACTTGGACCGTCACTTCTGGACACCAAACACACACATTTAATTATCTATCTCACACACACATAGTGATCTATCACACGACACACCCCTGCCTCGTGATTTATGCCACGTTTTGGAAGAATATTTTCCGTTGATTTGATTCACCGCAAACCGAGCGCAGGCTGTCTGTGCATGAGAGGGCAGCAGAGGCGAGGAAAGGCCAGTGTGTGGATCGTCCCAGAATGCCCTGCTGTTCCTCTCTACGCACAGTTAAGTCCCTTGGGCACACCTACACAGTTTGTGACCTCTCCGCTCAGTGGACATCATCAGGCAGATTAAAATCAGTTAATGCACTTGGGGCTAGTTGACTCTCTGTCACACGCACACACTCACACACACACACACACACACACACACACACACACACACACACACACACAACCATCAACCAGCCATTTCTCACTCACTTTTTAAAATTAATACCCATTGTTTTTGCTAAGCAGAGGATGTCCCGGAGGCTGCCTCACGGGGTTGTGTATGTGTGTGTGTGTGTGGTGTGTGTGTGTGTGTGTATGGGCTGCACATTAGATTCAGTGAAGAGAGGGTTTCAGTGGATTACTGCGGCCCCAAAGTGCTGTGCCCTTTCATTAACCTTGCCTCTTAGTCGTCTCATTTAATACAAAACAAATTTCTAATCTGCAGCCTGCTAAACAGTTCTGCAGTTCGCCGTGTGTGTGAGTGTGTGTGTTACTGTTCCTCTTATTGCCTTGGGTTCCCTCTGCCTAGCCCCCTAATTACTCCCTGAAACAGGCGGCCAGGCTCCTCCTATGTGCTATCATCATTTTAAATTTATTTTGATTGATTTGTGTCAGCTTTAACTATGCTTTGGGCCGAGGTCGATAAATAAAGATCAATACTTTAATGTTTTCCTCTGAACCTTTATTAAAAAATAGATTGGCTATAAAGAGGGCTGAATTACGAGGAGGAGTGCCTACTTCCAATGCATGTCAACTGGAATCTAATTGAACAACATTGAACCGGCGGAGATTAGTCCAGGGAATGTGTGCTGCAGGAGGGCCGGAGTGTTAGAGAGGGAGGAGAGGGGAGGAATGAGGAATTGATGCTGCGAGGTGAAAGAGAGAGAAAAGAAAAAGTTGCAGAGTTGTTTGGTCCAGCTGAAAACAACTCTGCTTTAGTCTAGAAAGTGTGTGTGATGCGAGCAGCGGTCACTATTCCACTGATTCATTATATTCATGAAGGGATTTGCTTAAGTGCTTGAAAATACTATTGTTCCCCCCAAAGCTCTTTGCTTATAACTACCAGGGAAGCTGTCTCGGTAACAATTAATGAAACACTATCTTATTGAATAGACCTCGGCACAAGATTCTCACAATGGACCTCTTATTACATTACATTATATTCATTTGGCAGATACTTTTGTCCAAAGCCACTTAAAATAAGTGCATTCGAACCAAGTAGGAGCTTTTTTTTATTGAAAAGAATCAGACATAAGTAAGTGCTAGTGAGGGCTATTGAGATGAAGTGTGAAAAGGTGGGTTTTTGCCCTGCGGACGAAGATGGGCAGTGACTCTGCTGTCTTGACTTCAATGGGGAGGTCATTCCACCACTGTGGAGCCAGAACAGAGAAGAGCCTTGACCAAGATGAATGACCATGGAGTCCTTTGAGTGATGGGACGGTTAAACGTCCAGAGGCAGAGAAGCGCAATTGTCTGGCCGGGGTGTAGGGGTTTGACCACGACTTAGAGGTAGGAAGGAGCACTTCCCTTCACTACCCGTTAGGCCAGCACCAGAGTTTTGAACTGGATTTGAGCCGCAATAGGGAGTCAGTGCAGTGAAGAAGACGAGTAGGTAGGTAGGTAACTTTGTAGGTTGGATATCAGGTGGGCAGCAGTATTCTGGATTAGCTGCAGAGGTCTGATGACAGACGTGGGGGCTCCAGCAAGGAAGGAGTTGCGGTGACAAGTGTCTGGATGAGCACCTGGGCCGCCATCCTGGTGAGTAGAGGACGAAACGCCCTGATGTTGTTTAGAAGGAATCGACAGGAGTGGGCTACTGCTGCGATATCGGCTGAGTTCGTCATCCATCTTCACACCCACGTTCCTCGTTGTCTGAGTTGGCACCACCACGGTGTTGTCATTGGTGATGGACAGGTCTCGGTGAGGGGACCCTTTCCCATGGAGGAACACAAGCTCAGTCTTGTCCAGGTTGAGCTTCAGGTGATGTCTTTGACATCCACTCCGAGATGTCAGCCAGGCAAACAGTGATGTGTGTGTTCACCTGAGTGTCAGATGGGGTAGATGACAAGAATAGCTGGGTGTCATCAGCATAGCACTGAAAGAGGAAGCAACACGAGTGAATGACAGCATCAAGCATCCTTTAGAGGGAGAAGAGCAGAAGGCCCAGGATGAAGCCATGTGGAACTCCTGTTGTCAGTCTGCGTGGTTCAGACATTGAGGCTTTCCATGTCACCTGGTAGAAGCAACCCGTCAGGTGGAATGCAAACAGAGAGAGCGTAGAGCCTGAGACACCCAGTCCTGTAAGGGTTGAGAGGAGGATGTGGTGGTTCACTCTGTCAAATGTAGCAAATATTAATTCTCTGAATTGAATAATCAACTTTATGTGGAAGTTTGAGGTTTTGACCTTTTCTGATTTGACACAGGTCATGATGTTGGGTCACCTGCGATACTCCTCGGACCTTTATATCCGCTGAAAACATTTTTGTTGTTAGTATTTCCAATTGAAATGGATATCAAGAATTTTAACTTTATAATATGTTTCTTTAGTTTGTCAGGACTATCAGTTTAGAGCAAGGTTTCCTCTCTTTAACAAATGCCATTTTACGGGTCAAAGGCCACTGATTTGAATGTTACTGTCCTACACACACATGCATACCCCATATCCTTCTTTCTCTGTCTGTGTACATTTGTGTTCTCCAGATGTGGCCTCTGTCTGTCCAGCAGTAAGTCTCATAGGGACTGTTGACCTCCCCTCGGCCATAGGCTTAGTCCTCAACACCTTTAATGGGACAGTTTGACCCCAAACAAACTGTCAAGGTGCAGCCATCGCCTTCATGGTTAATAGCCTGGAGTTAGACATTGGGCCTTTGGAACAATCAGCGTTTGTTTTTGGGATAACAGGCTGTTGGAAAAATGGACTTTTGGTCCAATGGGACATTTTTCGGACTATTGGGTTTTCGGAATTATGGACCATCGGAAAAATGTCATGGCACCTGAGTTGCAGGCATCTTACAAAGAACATCCAAATTTAACATTAAATTCATAACTGCAATGTTTAATTTCAGGTGGTGTATTTTCCATAAGGCCCTGTTGTGTCTGAAATAATAAAGTCCTAGATTTCTGTTATGTGCCCTTTCAGAAAGACACAAGATACCAGTCATACAGTACATCATGCAGTGTGTGCTGAGAAATAATCTGAACACATTTGACCTCAAATAAGTGAATAACCTGGTATCTCAAACAACCAATCTCTTTCATTCCTCCACAGGGAGGTCAAAGGTCAGGTTCAGCTGCAAAGAAGCAGCCCTGGAGATGTAAGGGATTCACACTTCATACTGGACAACTAGTGCGTGAATGTATATAGTATCCAAACTGGAAAGTGTCAATTCTTTAAGGATATTGTATTTGTCATAGCTTTTTATATTCCTTGATGTCAACAAACAAAAGGTCAGAAGGTCACCAGAATTAAAAGGTAGCCAGGGATACTAACAGGCAGACTTACAGCATCACTGGACCAAAATAAAAAAAAGGATGAACTATTTAATAATGTGCATGGGATGGCCCAACCAGGTTAAGTCTCAGGGCAGGGCAGGAAGCGTGGTGAGGTGGGATTAAAATGCTCTTGCTGTTATTTGTGTCACTGTCATTGTCAGACAAACAGACAGAACACACTGTCCTCTGGTGCATCAACTGTCTTTCCAATCCACACTGTGATTAACCTTTTGTACAGGGCACAGATTATGGCCTAAATGTAGTAGACTCACACAGACACACACACACTCACATGTTCTCTGCACACACTCATGGACGCTGCAGTTTATCTCAGGATGGTTTGTCTGTTGGTGTCGTGTAGTCAGTGTCGGTGCAGTAGCACACACTCAGGTAACGCTTCACTTAAAGTATATGTAATGATTCTAGGAACATATTTAATTCTTAGCATGAAAAAAACTTCAGAGAATCAGAAATATGATATTCAACTTGTTATGAATTCACTTTTACATTTTGTGATCTTTGTCCGGTTTATAATAAAGTGCTTATAATGCAACTGAATATAACTTTGTTGGAAGTGTGTGTTTTTATCTTATTCTGTTGTAGCTTATTTAATTACTTTTCTTAAAGATGCTTACATCATTATTTTTTATATTAACAACAATGTCATTGAATGACATGAATGACATGACGTGTAATGTGAAAGTGGTCGCTCTGGGTTGCTCCGAAAATACACAGCACATGGCTAATTATTATGCAGAATGATGTCACCAGATCATCAGGCTGTCAGACAATTGACTTTCGGTCCAATGGGCCATTTTTCGGACTATTGGGATTTTGAAATATACTATGGTTTATGACATCTGATATCTGGGAATGTGACAACAATGCTAAAAAAACAGTCAGACAATTAAACAAGCCTTTAAACTAACCCCCTGGTTAGCAACAATGATGTGAAGGACAAAACAAAGGTTAAATATAAAATCAAAGTGACTTTGTGGTAGAAGGAGGGCCGTTATGTTTCAGACGGACCATGTTTGTTCATTGTACACATGCATGTGCTTGCATGAAACAAGCAATAATACATTTACAGTAATGTGGAACCTTTCAACAGGGATACCCCGCTGAGAAGAAATTATCATTCACTGGAGTGCCTGTGTCTGGCACGTAGTAAAAGCCCAGTAAAATCTGGTGGAACAGTAGGTTTAAGAGTGTTGATCTAAAAAGTGCTGAAAGGATCGCCTGACATTTTAATATTCATCCTGTTTATTCCACATTTCCTCACCAGATTGCAATTACTTTTTTTTTTTTTTTTTAACTAAAAGCAAGAACGGAAACATTTCCAGCAAACTTTCCTGATTACATTTTGACAAGCAAAGATATAAAAAAAAGGACAAAAATATCAAAGAGACAAGAGTTACAGAGCGATAAAGAAAAGTGTTAAACAGAAGGTGGAATCACTGCAGTGCTTAGGATCCTATATTTCACGATACTGTCACTTTTATTTGAATACCTGATGTATTAAAGCCTAGTTAAATGCAAAGGATTAAACACAATATAAACTTGATCCCTTTCAGCAACTGGCTCTTAATCTGTCTTTGTCTCTGTCTCAGGTAGAAGAATACTGATGTGCCGCCGAGGTCTTCGTCTCAGCTCGTCTCTGATCTGCCTCGAGTCGGGTATGTGATTGGAGCTCACACATATGACGGTGTGTGTGTGTGTGTGTGTGTGTGTGTGTGTGTGTGTGTGTTTGGGAAAATGCTGGAAAATTGAAATCTTGCCAGCACTTATAAGTTTTACTGGTCAACAGTCCTGAGAGGTAAAATCCTGTATAGGAGAGAATGTAAGAAGGAAGGCCTTGAGTTGTGTCCATCTCAGTGGATACACACATACATACATGAACAGTGGCCAGTGAAGGTTGGTAGAGAAGGGGGGGGTTAAGCTGGTGAGAGTGTCAGAGGATACGTGCGGCTGGCTATAGTGCATTTTGTTGTAACGGCGTCCCAGTTGTCTTGTCAGAAATCAATGGGAACCAGGAGTCTCTGCAAGCACGGGGAGGTCAAGGCTTCGTCTGCCTAAATATTTAATTCTGGGAACACGTCTGGAGCTTTTAAAGCCGAGCACGCCGCCCTCTTTCCTCCTGGACACAAATACACGCACTGCACCTTCTTTTTGGGGTTTACTGTAAATGCAACGCTCACACGCGTGTGGAAACACAAACCACGCAGGCCCAGATGCACATAAAACCACATGCATGTGCGCTCATACACGGCTATGCCTGTCCATCCTGGCTCAGGTCAGGGCTGGGTTAAAATCAATTCTAATCAATTATTAAGCGCTCGGGCAGCTCAGCAATGCTAAAAAAAAAAAGAGAGCCAGTGGGTTGAACTGATGGATAGAGTCCACTTCCCTTGGACAAGTCCTACAGTAAACCCCTCAAAAATAATCAGAAGGAAAATAAATAACTCTGATGAGAGGGCAAAAGTAGAGGGAACATCAATAAATCTGATTTGGCCACGTGGGTGAGCTGATAGTTTTGTATTGTTTGGACTTTTTCACCCAGATGGCAGGTTTTTGAAGCCAAATAAGTTTGATTTATCCCTTTAACTTTTTAGTAAAGCAAGTTGTATTTGTTTAGTTGGAGAAAATATTTGAAGTTCAAGAAACTCAAGACCTCAAGATCATCATTTAAAGCCCTCAGGTGTATCACTTTTATGTGTCTTATACATGGTGGCTTCAAAGTCCCAATATGTATATTGAAATATAATACATTTCCAGCCTGGTGGAAGGAGAAACCCAAACGGAGTATAAAAGATTCAAACGTTTCTTCGTCACGAATCCACTTCAGCTCATGTCCGTGCGTCCGTCCTTGCAGAAAGTATAACCAAAACTTTGTCTGTGTGATGTTTGGTGCTGAGCAGGTAAGCTTTTTCGCTGAAAACAGCTGCGTACTGTGACTGGAAATGTGGTTGATGAGAGCGCTGAGATTTAAAACAGTAAAGTTGCACCTTGTAAAAAACATAATTGAGTGATAATTCTCTGTGGGTTTGGTCACTACAAGTGACCCCTTTCACATTGCACAGAGTAATTTGACCCCTTGTTCAAATAAAAATAATAAGTGCAGCTTTAAATGTGCTCTAAATGGACACACCTTTTACAACGCTGCGGGGTGGACTTAAAAAATAATCATTTCACAGAACTCTCACACAGAGGATCTTCACGATGACGTACAGGACTCTGGATTTGTGAGGTAATAGGCATATTACCTCACCAGTGACACAACCACTGCCTAGCAGTACATTTTGGCATCCTTTATTTAACCTCTTCCACACAAAATAGAGCTACAGTTAGACACATGATCCAGTTGTTAGACATATCCTTAAATAACCAATACTACTAAACAGTTTAAACTCACAACTCGCCAAGGAAATACACATATTTTCCAATTATATCTCCAACTAAAATATATTTTTAGCACGCTTTGTTAACTGCATTTTGACATTTCATTTGATGTGCGTCGTGGCCGGAGCATGAAGTTCACTGGCCAGCACCAGCAGTGTCCTTCCCCCCCCAACAGAGGACACATCAGGGTGGGGCCAGGGTGACCCAGATGGGCCTAACTCCAATCAATGCTGGCTCGTCTTAAGTGTGATCACTAAGGACAGACAGACAGACAAACACACATAAACGCACACACACATACACAGATAGGATGGCCATGCCTTGGTCGATGGGCCCCTGGGCTGGTCTGAAAAGGCGTCACATCTTAGAAGCATGTCGTTCCAGCCTGATGAGCAATCTGCCTCATCAAAAGACCTTTATCCCAATCAATACGGCTTTCGGCAAGGGAGCCCTGAACCGCCTGTCCACGGTTTCCCCCCCGCACACTGCTCTGTGTGCGGCTGCGTCTCTGTGTGTGCGCTCAACAGAGGGATATGTTGGTGTGTGTACATTGTGCATGTTAGATGCAAGGTTTTCATTCAAGGCTGTACAGTAATATGAGGAGGGGATGCTGTTATATTTTTTCAGTGTTGATGTCTGAATATGCATTTTGCATTGTCGCTTCAAGTTCAAGTGTGCATGGGTTTGATGGTTGGAGTGTTTTCTGGTGTTGTTGTTCTGTTGGAGGCCTATGACCGGATCTAAAGTGCCTCATTGTTATGGTTATGCATATTTGTCACTGATGGATTCAAGCAAACAACATAATAAAATTGCATTCATATGCATCAGACTGGCACATATGGGTAGTTTGCAAAAAGTTAGATCCCATAGATGTCAATGCAATTTGACGTCAGACCCAGATCAGCGTTTTTGGAGTTATTGTTGCAAAAAATGACACAGCAACTCTTCGGCATAGCGTTATTACTATTACCGGTTTGTTTAAAGTAGAAGTTTGGAGACATACTTCAACTTCTTCTGGTTACGCTGTTGACGTCTACGAGGGACACAGTGCCATGGCCATGAGAGCCTACTCTGGATGACGTATTGCTGGTCTGATGTATACTGGATGTCTACTAGTTATGGTGCTGAAGCTCCCTTCTTCTTCCTCCTTCACTCTGCCTTTGCCCTCTTTTTTCTTTTTCTTAATTAATTCAATTTACTTAAAGATGTACTCCAGTCATTTAGTGTTGCACTTCCATTAAGTTTGGGGACTCAGAGGAGACAGATTAACACCAATGAGAGTCTACAGCCATGCAAGCAGGATCTGTGAGCATGTACTCAGGCACAGAGGTGCTTGGAATTAAATGCTAATATCAGCATGCTAACATGCTCACAATGACAATGCTGACATGCTGGTGTTTAGCAGGTAATGTTGGACCCTATAACTCTGATGGTAGCGCTAAATGAAAAGTTCAGGGATCACCAAAGTGATTACAATTCATCCTTTGGTACATGAATGTACGTACCAAATTGAATGGCAATCCATCTAATATTTGTCGAGACATTTCACTCAAATTCACAATTGTGAAACTCAAGCTGGTGCTAGAGGAAAAGTCAGGGGATCACCAAAGAGTCGGTTCCTTTGGGTTGATACATGTATCTGTATCGAACCTTTTGAGTGTTGACTTTTTGCAAAACATGCCGTCGGTTTCTTCGTGTCTCATAAAAAATTAAATTGGCAGTTTGTTTAAGTGTGTAATGTGTCAGCGTATGATACTCTATTATGACAAATTACCATTCTCAGAGAGTCTTTTATCCTGTTGGCCATTACAGCAGAGCTGTGAATTCATCTCTTATCTTGCTCATCCTGCAACTCCCGCAGGGGGCCGGCTAATTAACCTAATAAAAACACTAACCATTTTCCTAAGGTAAATTGAATTGACTTGTCAACGGTGTTCGTCAATACACATAAGGAGCGTTAGTAGTTAGTGGGAAGATTGTTAAAGGTTGGTTGAGTGTACAAAGAGAGCCTCGTAGAAAAGAAATCCTGCCTGAGTGTGGTGGAAATTATTTCAAATTAAAAGTACAAGCAGTATGTCAAGGAGTTTGGGGCGCGGAGCTTGATTAGTTCAGGGTAAATATCTTTTTGTCTTTTTGTCTTGTCTAATGTTTTCTGGTTGAATCTTTTGATGAACAGGAGGTGATACATTTTGTATGTCTAGCTATTCTTAAAGTTCACAGAAGAAGAAGTTGTTGGTTGGCATGACTGTTAATATACTAAGATACTAGCTCAAACTTCACTCACAAACAATACAAAGATATTTCACACATGAAGATTTTGGAGTCACACGAAAGTCATTCAATTTAATTTAGATAAGCTGTCCCCTTATGCTACAACCTTTTATTTATTTATTTAAAATTTTAATTTGAGGATAAACCCCAAACCAAAGTTGTAACAACTTTGGTTTGGAGTTTATCCTCAAATTAAAATGCTTAAAATGATATGCTGCCTTTTTATGCTCATTAATCAATATTTCTTTGTGCTTTTTGTACAAAAGCTGGTGCACATGTTCCCATGCTACCTCTGAGGGACATTCTGCCTGTAGGGGGGGAAGCACAAGTTCTATGATCAAGGATGAAATCCAACTCACCATGCAAACTATGGTTGTGATTGATGAGGTATATAATACAAGTTTGTATTATCAAATAACCAGTATTTAGCAATATTGCGCTTGAAACTTCAAAAACTTTGTCGAAAATCTGCAGTGGGCCCCTCAGACTTCAAGCTTCTTGCAACAGGTCTTGCAACACGTTAAGAAACCATCTGGACTGTCACTCTATATTTATCAAAATTCTCGAAAACAAGTAACTTTGAAAAATCCCAAAAGATTTGTTCAAAATGCTAATAAAATTGTTTCATTTTTTTCTGTATATGAAGTGGAGTAAAATGTTTTGCAATAAGTCCAAAAATCAGGCTGCAATGAAAATAAATGCATTCGCGTATTACGGACTTTACAAGGAAAAAATGCTGGCATTGTATTATTCTGCAAACCACGGATATGTTGATTGTCAACGTTTTTGCATAATCTTCATTCAAGATCATCGAGACACTTCTGTCATCTCATCCCTCTCTCTTCCTCATCAGTCAAACTATCAGCATGTGCTCAGAACCTGTAAAACACTTTAATTACAATCAACATTTTATTTTATTTATGTATTTTTGTGCACCAAAAAGTAGTCACATTTAAATGTGCCAGGTCTAAGAACGTCATGTGTAGTTTTCTTTAACTGTAGCAGTTCAACTCCCCCAGGTTGCTAAGAAGAAGAGAGAAGTTAGATTAACAGAGTGATCTCTGGGAAATGGAGTACAAAAACACAGCAGCAGTTTGCTCCAAAACATGGCAACAACAAATAAATTAAAAAAACTAAAGCTACAAAAACTAGTTCCTCTTTCTTTGGCCATATTCTTGTCTCCCATCTCTTTGTTTCTCTCCGTCTCTTCCTCTATTACAGCCTCCCGCTGTCTCCCTTCCTGCCTCATCCTGTTAATGTTAATAGCGCCGGCTGATGTTTTAATAAATTAAGCTTGATTAAGAAGATTGTCGCCCTTTTGATTCTAATGGGGTCTTAAACAAACTCTACCGTGATAGAATAATCATGAAAAAAAAAAAACACTGGAGGAGTGTGGAGTGTGTGTGTGTGTGTGTGTGTGTGTGTGTGTGTGTGTGTATATGTGTGTGTGCGTCACTGCCTCTGCTTGAGAAGTGAGATCTGGGTTGGGGAGTGTGTGGAAGCACCCATTGATAGTGAGTCTTCACTGGGGAGTGTCAGCCTCACAGTGTGTGTGTGTGTGTGTGTGTGTGTGTGTATGTGTGTGTGGTTTACGACCATTAAGCTGCTGCCTCTGGTCTCTCCCTGTGGTGGTGTAACGACCTGCAATCAGCTCTGAGTGTATCTCCATTAAAAGGCCTTTTCCTTCCCACCCTGCACCGAGGCAAACGGCTCCGTTAGAGGAATTAAAACACACAGGAGGCTCGCCTACCTCTCTAGTTATTACAGATCTATAGTTTCTCTTAATACTACCGCCCACCGTGATGGTTATGGTTTGATTATTTAGCAGACTTTCATTTTTTTTTTTTTCAGAAAATACTCTGTGGTGAGGGAATTTGTTGTATTTTCTGTTTGGCATCATTTGGAGGCAAATATTGGTCAGCCAGCTAGGAGAAAGCTTGTGCTCTTTACCTAGGAACTTCATCATAACAGGACAATTTGCATTACAGTATATTCAAAATGTAACTAACAGGATATTACAGGAAGAAGAGACATTATGATCACTTAATACAAGAAGTAATGGTAAAATGAGCCAATATTTCCTGGTATATGTCTTGCCAAATTCTACAAAAATATCCTTCAAAATTTGTAACAAATGCAATATTATAATATCTTCTAAATAATTCTATGCATTATTACTAGGGAGGTCCCATTAAGTTCTATTGGCCCTGATCCGAGTCTTATAGTATTGGGTATCTGCTGATACTGAGTCCGGTCCAATACTTGTTTACATGGCAACAGAAGATATGCAGTGTTGATTAAATTTGTATCGCTATTAGGGCTGTCAATCAATTAAACTATTTACTTGCGATTAATTACATGATTGTCAATAATTCATCGTTATTTATCCGTTCAAAATGTACCTTAAAGGGAGATTTGTCAAGTATTTAATACTCTTATCAACATGGGAGTGGACAAATATGCTGCTTTATGCAAATGTATGTATATATGTATTATTGGAAATCAATTAACAACACAGAAGAATGACAAATGTTTCCAGAAACCCTCACAGGTACTGCATTTAGCATAAAAATATGCTCAAATCATAACATGGAAAACTGCAGCCCAACAGGCAACAACAGCTGTCAGTGTGTCAGTGTGCTGACTTGACTATGACTTGCCCCGAACTGCATGTGATTATCATAAAGTGGGCATGTCTGTAAAGGGGAGACTCGTGGGTACCCATAGAACCCATTTTCATTCACATATCTTGAGGTCAGAGGTCAAGGGACTCCTTTTGAAAATGGCCATGCCAGGTTTTCCTTGCCAAAATTTAGTGTAAGTTTACAGCGCTGTTTAACCTCCTTCACGACAAGTATGTATGAGGTACTGGTGTATTGGTTGGTACCAATGGATTCCTTAGGTTTTCTAGTACCATAGGATAGCAGTATCTTCACTCTGAGCTCTCTACAACCTTTGAAAGATTGATTGCATTAATGCGTTAAAGAAATTAATGAATGGCGTTAAAACTAATTTGCATTAACACGTTATTATCACGTCAACTTTGACAGCCCTGATCTCCATAATATGTAACTCTAGTTTATGAAAGAGAGCAAATAAGCATCAAAATGTTGAACTATTCTTTTAATGAGGGGGTCTCCTTTAGAGGAATCCTCTTTTCCCAGTCACGACCTTGTAACTCATATCTTTATCCAAGTAAAATACTACAACACAGTAGTGTTTTTCACTGTAATACATTTACAACACAGCAGCCTTTGGCTCAAGGTGATTGGCAGCCCTTGGTCTCTCTCTCCTGACCTCTTCTCCAGTGGTTTTATACTGTACTGGAGGATTTTCAAGCAATTTATCAACAAAACATTAAATATTAATTCCAAGGGCAACCACACACACACATACCAGTATATTTCTACTAGAAAAAAATATTGTGCCTATTTGAACTGAAGTGTTGTCCTTTATAAATTAGAACGCCTAAATACGGGCTAATATATTTCAGTCACTGCGTGTTACACTAATCCTGTTGTTCAAACGCTGGGTCCCCCACCATTTCTTATTAGCAACGTACGCGGGCATCTCCCAGAAATTAATGACATCTATTTATGAGAAATGTTGGCTAACAATTTAATGCTATGTGGGCAGCAGCCAGACTGATTAAATTCTAATTATAACTTTATTCCTAGGGAGCTTTGGACACTGAGAGAGAATGCAAAGTGTTTCAAAGGAAGGACTTTTACTGTTATGTCAGCTCACAGTGTGTACACGTCTTACTCCACATACTGCAGATAGTGTATCAGGGTTACATTGGCAACCAGCTGGAAAACGACTCAATAGTACGACTCACTGACAAAATATTCAAATAACAGTCTTTACTTGGCAGAAACACCATACCAGAAACACTAGGCAGAAAGAACCAGAACCAAGGTCAAAAACACTAAGAATCAAATGAGGAAATAATTGCTGGAACGCTCGCTAAAACAGTGAAGACGAACTGGCACCGATAGAGAGGGGCACACAGACTAAACAGACAAGGGAGGATGGGTGATTAGGGACAGGTGAAAGTCATCAGGGCGGGGTAGGTAATCACACGAGGGCAGGAAGTGAAGTATCTGAAACGTGAGACAAAGGGGAGTTCACCAAAATAAAACAGGAAATAACAACTGAAAACTGGAAATAAGGAAAACATAACTTAGACACGGGACCGGGATTTAATATAGTGCGTATGTGTGTGTGTATATGTGTGCAAAGTCAAACCAATGTTCATCATTGTTTAAAGGGTGACCTTGCTTCACATCAAGGACCATGACTGCAATGCTGCACCAAGTGGCTGGTACAGTAAACAGCCATTCTACAGGACCAGGAGTTCAGTGATGTGTTTTAAAATGTCTGTACTCAGAGTTCCCAGTTGGTAATATTCATTCATTTTTTTTCTAAACTGCATTTCCTGTTCAGGGTCAAGGGGCTGGAACCTATCCCAGTATGCATTGGCGAGGAATCACTTTTCTATCACAGCACTAACACACACATACAATCACACTTATTAAGAGTTCAGAGTTCTGCATCTAAAGGAAACCCACTAAAGGCATGGAGCTACACAAAAAAGGCCCAGCTGCCACAGCCTGGTCTCTCTCCCATGGCGTCAAATACCGATGGTTGGGCAGTGGCCCGCGGCGTCTTGATACCAACACACAAGGAACCCTTTAACCTCTCTATGAGACGCACCGGGCTTTTAACTAACTCCAATGGAAACCAATCCGCGTCATTATTAGATGCTCAGAACAATTGATGTGGGAGACGGTGGTGGATGGGACAAACAAATACAGGACATTTACTCAGGGGACTGGCATTCGTGTCTGGTGCGAAACCAAAAATTGAGTGAGGAGGTTATGTCACGTGACGTAACGTCTGTAGTGTATGTTACGTTACAAGCTTACTTATTTTAAGTCAAACCATGATGTTTTTTCTAACCCAAACTAAGCAGCTTTGTTGCCTAAACCTAACCGCCACCGTTGACAACATTAACCATGTGTGACAATGTTATCCTTAATCGTTTCACAATGTTAACCAAGCGCGAACCATCAGCATCAAGATACTAAAGGCTGTCATATTATGCCGCTTGCGCCAGGACTTCTGCCCAAATGGCAATATATGATGAGCAGGGATAAGATCAGATTTGCTGTCGGGAGGGTTCAAACCCAACGGAGCGCCACTGTGCAGCCCTGTTTTTGGTTTATTAAGGATCATATGCAGGTGTTTTTACTTACCTTATGCATGTTTTACATTAGATTTTCTATGAAACATTAGAGGGGGAGATTGAAACTCAGGACTTTCTTACTCTGCGTCCGAGTTGAACCATTAAGAGTGTATGATCCATGTGGCCACTGAAGGGAATTCTTTAATATTTTTTTTAAATTCTACAGATAACTTCCAAGGTCAATATGTGACAATAAGAAAACTCACAACATACAGAAGCATCAATCCACAGCTCACATTGCAAGGTCCCTACTTTTATTAATACCATGGCAACCCTCCCAACTTCAATGTTGTGGTTGAGAGCCAAGGTTGGACATTGGTTAAGGGCTCAGGTTGGAAATTGGTGCGTGATCCACTGTTGACCTCATGCACAGAGATGGAATTCAAACATGTTTAAACATACCGTACAATGCACATAATCACAACATAAGAAAATGCCATACTGAAGTGTATATGCTGTTTGAACACAAAAGGAAGGTGGGCCACACATTTTAAAAAGGTATTTAAGCCCACAGAGAGAAGAATGGTACAAGGACGCAAATATTAAAAGCTGCTGTAGAATTCACAATGTCACGGACCAGTGACATAGGTCTGCACAACAGAAAACATAGCAGGCCTACTCAGTTCTCAGGGATATAAGTAGCAGCATCTCCATTGCCACATAGGGCGGCTGGCAATGAGAGCAGAGACGGCACGGTACTTTGCAAGCTGTTAAGCCTCTTTTTGGGACACGCACATGTGCCAAGATATTGATAATCTTGCTTATTCATACAGAATATATTGCATGTAAACAAATGCATTAAAGCTGCAGTCTGTAACTTTGAGCAAATATGATAAGAGTTATTTTTATAAAATGGTCACTGCATTTTGCTGCCTTAAATTTAAATGTATGTGCTCCAGTACTGTATACTTCGGATCAAGTCTCTCCTGATAATCTAAATTTGATTATGTGATATGTATATTCCTGAAATTTAAAACGTGTTTCCTTGTGTTGGACAAACAATTCGTAGACTGTGAAAACAAGATGTTTTTTTCCTTATCTTGGTTCTCGACCACTCGTAAAATGTTCTCTGACCTAAGAGAAGAGCAAAAATAAGAATCGGTGAATCCCAGAAATCAGAGAATAAACAAAAACACATGCTTAGGTTCAGGCAATAAAACCACTATAGTTATAGGTTTAGGAAAAAACATGGTTGGGCTTAAAACTACTATGTTTGTAGAGTTGAAATGAACATCGTGAACACTGGACATGAACAGCGGCCTCCTGGATGAAAGTCTGGGACCCATCAACCTCCCCTCCCGCCTGCCCGGTGTGTCTATTTTCGCTCTCAAAGCTACGCCACCACACTCCCAGCACACTGAGCGTTTAATGTCTATATTGGTTTACATTGTAGTTAATGGAAAGCTTGGTGCGTCTCATACCGACACTAAAGGGTGCATTAAGTGCCGGTATCTAACGTCGACGGCCGTGACAAAGCGTCAGTATTTGACGCCCTGGAGATGAGGCCCATTGTGTATACCGGTACATTGTCAATCGGTGGCAACAGCAAGCCATTACCGGCATTGATAGCTGAAATTGAATAACATGGTTGAAGGCTGAGTGGTGGTCATAGTGAGTGTTGCTTTTGAGGCTCGCAATGCATGACAGCTAATGGCCAGTGATTAGCACTTAGCTGCAGCATTCTGCAGCAGAAGTACTCAGATAGGCAGACATATACAATAGTACATATACCATAGACCAGGGGTATTCAAAGTCTCACCTTGTGGGCCCCCTCCTCAGGAAAAATTAAGAGAAAAATACCCTGTGGGCTACAACTTGAGCTCAGTTGTTTTAGCATATATTTCTTTATATTTTTAGGAAATTGGCACCATTAAAAGTATGCCCAATTAGCTATTAGCGGTCCCTTTTTGCAATGTACCCATGGATGTACCAGCCCAGTCGCCAGGAAAGAAATGTTGACATTGGAAGTTTCTGCAAGCCTCAGCCTAAACCAACTATCGTGGTTTTGTTGCGTTGTTACATTATTATTTGAATACAAACCATGATCTTTTTTCTAACCTTAACCAAGTAGTTTTGTTGCCTAAGCCTAAGCAATCGTTTCACAACATTAAACATGTTGCATTGCGTTTCTACAAGCGTGATACCAGGCTGATATGAAACGTATTTATGAAACATATTTTTGGTTCAGAAATGTCCAATGCCAACATTTTTTCTGGCAACTGGGTTGGATGCACAGACAACTACCACTGGATTAGCTTTACACTGAAGGAAAATTCATTCACATTGTCAGGCAAGTCCTGGAGTGTCTTTTTTCAGATTTTTTAGTCGATTAATTGATTGATGATTTATTGGTGATGGATTGGAGACACTAAATCTAAAGATATGCCGTTGGCTTAATTTTTCTGCCTGAAAAAAATGCTACGCTACACCGTCAGCTCGATTACGATACCTGAAATCCAGATGTTTTAGCCAAATTCAACCTCAGTCTCAATAGACTAGTGATTTCCTCTGTATACATCTACTTCTCTGATCTGCAGATATAATTTCCCACCCTACAACTCTATAAATCTTACACAAATAGAACAAAATCAAAGAACTTTTAATAACAGAGTTCTGTGTTTTAAAGTAAATACAGGTGACTCATGTTTTCTGCTCTGCAGTTGAACTGTGAATTACCGCGTGAGGGCTGGAATATGGCAATGAGCTGCAATGTGTGAATTTTCTTTGTCACTTTTTGAGTCAACTTTTGGGCTCTCAGGTCTTTCTGGAAAAGAATGAATGTTGATCTCAGTGAGAGTACCTGATTAAATAAAGGATAAAAAATGACTCCAACTCGCCTTGATCGCCCACGCCATCTGTCTTGTTTGTTTTTCCTCTCTGCTGTCATTCTTTCTACTTTGTCACCCTGTCAGTTTCTTTGTGTTACTGTTTTGATCGCCGCCATTGTGCATGTGTCCGTGCATCACTTCTAACTGTGTATATTTATCTGCATTCATAACCTGTATGCGTCTGTATGCACGGGTCTACATCTACGTGTGTGTTTGTGTGTGTTTGGCATGTTTCCTGCTCCCCTCATTGTCTCATTAGAGAAACAGACTCCAGCCATCACAATCAGCACTGCAGCAGGGACCCATTTACATCAAAATGATACCACATGCACGCACATTTATGACCACGTGTACGCGCACACATACACAAGCACAAACACAAAGACACATCCATACTGAGGTGAACACGCATATAAACAACATAACACAATGACTGAATTTGTTTCTCAATTTTACTCTTATTTTTTTAAATTTCATAGATCAAGAGAAAACAAACTGTTAAACAGGAGAGACCTGGCCAATGGCAGCTATAGTAGATAATTAACACATGGAGAATCTGGTGATTTGGGTATGGATGGGTAGACACATGTTCAAACCAGGCGTCAACCTCCAGGTCTGATAAATGAAGCCAATGCTGAAGTGCCTTAAACCTGCATTCTTTCTAACAGCCAGCAGGGGGCGACTCCTCTGGTTGCAAAAAGAAGTCTGACTGTATAGAAGTCTATGAGAAAATGACCCTACTTCTCACTTGATTTATTACCTCAGTAAACATTGTAAACATGAGT